>LOEQ01003725.1:64223-82262 GCA_001685075.1 Bramus lutescens | reverse complement strand
ACGGGTGTGAGCAGGTGGCGGGTAGAAGGCACATAGACACATCAGACACATCGTATAGAATAGAATTGGATATTTATTACTCAAAGAAGGGGGAAAGAAAGGGGAGAGAGAGACAGAGAGAGACAGAGAGAGAGAGAGAGGAGAAGAGAAGAGAGGAGAAGAGAAGAGAAGAGAAGAGAAGAGAAGAGAAGAGAAGAGAAGAGAAGAGAAGAGAAGAAGAGGAGAGAAACAGGGAGGGGACCCAAGAGAGAGACACGGTGCACCAAGAGAAAGAACAGAGATCCAAGATGGCAGGGGAGGAGGGCAGGGTCACCAGGAGAGGGCGTGGCTTGCCTCTTAAGAGACAAAAACCATAACAGAGCTGTTTCCATATCTTACCTATTATGAATTAAACTGCAACTTGCATGGAGACACAGGACCCTATGATATCTTCTCTTTCCATATTTTTAATTTTGCAAACTTTATAAACTTCTGAAATCAGTTCTATTAAAAACTCAGACAGCTCTGCCAACTTCAGAGGACACTTTCTTTGCTCCACCGTTTCATCTTTTCAAATATATTTTTATATTTTGTTCTATTATTCGTCGTTTTTATTTACTTTACATTCCAATCTCAATTTCCCCTCTCTCCTCTCCTCCTGTTCCCTCCCCCCACCTCCCTTCTGCTCCCCTCCCCCATCCATTCTGTCTCCATTCAGATGGGGTAAGGCCTCCCATGGGAATCAGCAATGCAGGGCAGGACCAAGCTCCCCCCGCCCCCCGCACCAAGGCTGAACAAGGCATCCCAACATAGGGAATAAAATACATTTACAGTATTTTTTCAACTTAGCGGAAACAGATCAGCATCCACAGTTGAACTTGTGTTCACTTCAGAGAAGGGGTTGGGGCTGTAACACGACCTCTTCTTCATTATGAATCCTGCATCATTTCCTCCTTCCCTCTGTGGGGTTAGAACTTTTGAAATTGAAATTGCCCCGATATCTGTTTTTACTAACACAAGGGCTTCAGATGAGATCTTAGTGTTAGGATCACTGCCCAAGCTCAGGTTTTGGAGGGGCAGGGGGGACAGGCTGCACTGCGACACTCACCTCTTCTGCCTCTTTGGAAAACTGAACCCATGGACACAGGGGGGAGTGGGTACTCAGCATGCAGCACCTAGTGGGTACTCAGCATGCAGCACCTAGTGGGTACTCAGCTGCAGCATCTATGGGTACTCAGCATGCAGGCTTGGAGCAGAAAAACCTGATGTGGGTGACACAGAAAACAAATCGCACCTAAATTCCCATTCCCTTTGCTCAGGTCTCTTGGGTGTTGCCTCATCTTTCCTGGAAATTCTGACATGTCTTTCTTATGATGGAGAATTTCATAATCTTTCAGTTTAACGCCTGCATCATTTTCGGCCATAGGTTTCAGAAAATTTAGGTTCAGATCAGGGTACAAAGGTTTTAACAGTGATGTTAGCTTAAACCTCTCCCACAAAGACATAATAAGACTGGGAAAGGGGAAAATGAATTCCCTGTTTTAGAGGCTTGCCTCTCCAGGACAGTGTTCCACACAGCCCAGCAAACCAGGACAGACCAGAGCCAGAGCCCTGCGCTCCCCACAGGGCACAGAGCTCTGCCTGGACTGGGTTCCCTCATACCATTTGCATCTAACAAGCCAAGGCGTGCCTGTCTCAGTGTGCGCATACTGAGATGGGATTCTCCATTTGAAAAGAGCCAGCATGGTCCTCTACAGATGTTTGCTAAATAAAATAAATAAAACAGACACAAGTGTGTTCAATAGCGCCTAAACACAGACCCGACATGTTGTAACTCTTTCCAGGAAAGAAGACTAAAATCTAACAGAAAAGAGCCTTCCCCAAGTTTTCTTCCACGCTGTCCCGTTTGACCCCAACTCATCCTAGGATGCAGCAGCAATAAGCTGCTGAACACTGACATGCTGAGGCAGACCCTAGTGTAGATTGTTCGTATCGCCGTCACAGCATCAGGATCTGAAACTCCTGGTCGTAACCAGTGCTCAGAGTGGAAACACCAGCAGACAGAAGCCTTGGTCAAGGTGTGCGGGAGAGGTGCTGGACAGCACACTCAGCAGAGCTGTGTCCTCCAGGACTTTCCACATCTCCTTTCCTACTCCAGTTCCTCGCAGAAAGGACACCTACACAGCACCAAGTACTAATGGAGGTGGGAACATGAAGGTTCTCTAGCTGTAAGTGGGAAGATTAAAAAAAAATAAGATTGATTGAATGAGTGAGTGATTGACTGATTGAGACAGTATCTCTGTTTGTAGCCCAACCTGTTGGCGCTTTCTGTGTAGTCTAGGATGATCCTGAACTTGTGGTAGACTTCCTGAATCACCCTTCCAAGTGCTGGTATTACAGGCACACAACTGCCGTACTTAACAATGTTGAAAAAAGTTCTAAATTAAAATAATCATTTGAAGGTTTACTAAGAAAGTAAAATAAACTGTGTTTAGGGATTTCTGGAAAAACATGGCCATGTATTCTCTATTGGAGGGTGCATTTAGATGGATTCTAAATGTGCATGTGCGTGCATGTGTGTGTGCACGTGTGTATGTGTGTGTGCTTGTGTGTAAGTGCATGTGTGTACGTGTGTGTGCATGTGTGTATGAGATGAGAGGGATAAATCATTGAATTATTTTGTCATCCTACTATCATTTTGTCTATAAAAAGGAAGTTTGAGTAAATCTTATTTTGGGGGAAGGGTGCAAAAAATTAATAATGTTTGTATTAATTCACTTGGTTCTTTGGTGATAAATTTCTGGTATGAGTGCATTCTGATTGTTCTTTCCCCCAGCTGACCAATCCCTGCCCCAGCTGCCATTCAATTAGACCCCTCAAGAATAACTAGAAAGATTACGGGAGGATTAAAATCCGTGTCAGGGAAAGGGAAATGAGATAGGGAAATCTGGAGGCTGTGGAATCTACGACCAGCTGTTGAGCAGCACACATTTGACTGGGCTTTCTCTTCCTACTGCCACTGTTTTTCTAATGTTTAATGGGAAATTCGCCAAAATATGGAAACAGTTCTTTGAAATTTGTAAGATATGGCACAAAATTTTCTAATTGTAGTTGTAATATGTGCTCATTTTTATAAGGTTTATAAAGCCAGAAAGGCACGTTCTTTTTCCTAACTGTTCTTAACTTTTTCTCTTCACATTTCTATCTAATTTATATTAATTTTTTATTTAATACATTTACTATAACATTTTGGTTTTAGTTTATCATGTAACTTATTTAATGCATTACTATGTTTAGTCCTTGGAAAATGTTGACATCATTACATTCCACTTTTACGTAAGAAAATTAAGACTTAAGGAGGTCAGGTACCTTGTCCAAGATTATGTACCTAATTTTGTGCTTGATTCAAGTTCTTTCTTTAGACTCTTTGCTCACTTTTTTTAGTTTTTTATTGTTTATTTTTATGTTTTTCATTATACTGTCCATCTCTCCTTTCCATAGCTGCATCTATATCTAATAAATATCATTTCTATATCTCCTTTTTATATATCACACATTTGTTGCCAGGAGTCCGCAGGAATAGGAGCTGTGTTTGGTGATGAACAGCTGGTCTCTTTGCCTTTCACTTCCACTACTCAGAAAGTCATTGACACCAAAGGCCAGATGGCCAATCTCAGAAGGTAGCTCTAGTTGTATCAACAATCAAGTTTAAATATAACCACATTCAGTGAGAGAAAGATCTTATCTTTTTCTTTTTATCTGATTTAATTTATAACTATTTCCTATTGTTGGAAAATAGATTCCTTCTCTCACATAAAACATTCTAATTACAGTTTCCCCTTTGTCTCTTCCTCTTCCCCTCTCATCAGGATCCACTGTCTTTCTGTAGCTCATTAGAAAACAAACAGATTTCTCAGGAGATAATGATATGATGTGATGTGATATGATGTAAAAGGTAAAACAAAACTAACACACTGAAATTGGAAAAATAAATGTAATAAAAAGATCCCCAAAGAAGACGCAGGAGACAGAGAACCACTAGTTCTCACACTCAGGAATCCCATAAAATCTCTAAACAGGAGGTCACGATATTTACCCCGATACCTGGCACACACCTGTGCAAGCCCTGGGCATGCTGCACCAGTGTCTTCTGTGAGTTCATATAAGCTTCCATCTTGTTGGTTTGGAGGGTCTTGTTTTGTTGGTGTCCTCCATCCTGCAGCTCTTCCTCTCTTTCTGCTTCCTCTTCTGGGTTCTCTGAGCTCTGAGGTGAGGGATTGGTTGAAGACAACCTGTTCAGGGTTGTGTGTTCCAAGGTCTCTCAATCTCTACGTAATGTCTGGCGATGGGTCTCTGTATTTATTCCCACCATCCACTGTAGGAGGGAAGGACACGTCTCTCATGATGGCTGAATGAGGCACTGATCTGTGGGTATAGCAAAAGGTACTTAAGAGACAAACTGTTGCTCCTTGATTTTGTAAAACAATAGTAATTGGTCTTACTCCATGTCTTTGTGTTCCCTAGTCTCAGATTCTGGGTCCTCCAGCAGTGTTGGGTATGGGCTCCGTCTCCTGGAATCCTCAAATCAAATCAGATGTGGGTTGATTGCTCCCACAAGTTTTGTGCTAGCATTGCACTAGCACATTTGGCAAGCAGGACAGGTGTCCTTCAAAGGATGTTCGCTCTTAACCTTTCTGTATGGAACGAGCATGAACAGGCCTAGAGGTTTTCCACACCTTGATAAATACAATGCTTATGACAGCTTACAGGATTCTGGGTAAACATGAAATATGCTGTCTCTTTCAGTGAGTTGCCACAAACACACCCACACCCCACCCCCTGACACACATTGGTAAACCCTTATACCCTCTCCCAAGGCACACAGAATTTGTCTTATGCTCTTCTAAGCATATTACAAATATTGGCATAGCCAGTCTTCAAAACAACACTTTTAAAGCAAATATTATTGTTATCTTTATTGAATTTTAAAAAAGAAACTAAAGCCATGAGGCAAAGTTACTTCCCTAACATGGGTCATTGAGCATGGAAATCAAAGCCAAAGACAAAAATCTCTGTGATATATAATTAGTAATTTAAGTAGATCACCGTTGAGTGGTACAAACTTACTTATCCTAAAAGCAAACACAGCAAATGGTTGTACAGTTCATAGCTGTGTTTCTCTTTGCCTACAGCAATGGCACAGCTTGTTATATTTTCTAAAGAGCCCAAGTCTGCAGGAGCAGCAAACTTCCCATAGAGAAGCTTGAAAATACGCACCTTCACCAGCTAGAGAAGTTTGCCGCCATCAGCAAGGTCCCTTGTACTCACTGCTCCGACTCCCTGTGAAGGACAAGCACTGGTATTCTAAAAGCCGAATCTAATCAGAGCCAAATCTAATCCCCCCTCTCGCTCTGTGGGTCTCTCTCTGTCTCTCCCTCTCCCTTCAGATCCAATATGAATAATTCTTAAAAGCTGAGTAGTGTTCTTCAAAACTGTCAAAATCATGACAAATAAGGAAAAACTGAGAAACTCTGTAATGATAACTGCGATGTGTTACCTTGCCCTGACTTCTGATATAGAAAGAAGACAGTAATGACATAAATGACAACATCCAAATAGTCTAGAGTTCACTTAAAAATAGTGTGTCCATGTTCGTTTCTTTAATTTGCCCAGTAGTCCATAGTAATGCACAATGTCCACACTGAGGGAACTTGTGAAGAATTTACAGACACTGCACTGCCTCGTGGCTTTTATAAAGTAAAAATTTATAAATTAATATCTATTAGAAAATTTATAATTTACAAAAGCTCCTAAGTCAACTTAGAGCAGCACCCGAATGAAATGAAGAAACATGCATGCTCTACCAGCTAGCATCAAGAAAGGAAATCTGATTTTTGTTGAATACATGCTTACTCAAATATGGAAATCAAAAATATCTGCTGCCTTAGTTGTGACACTTCATTGTGTTTCACAGGATCAAATAGTTTGCTTTTGGCATTAATCGTGCTGTCTGAATCTTTCATGTATTTCTGGTAACTGAAGGAAAACAAAAATAAAATGATTTGCTGTAATGATCTTCAAATCCAACTCAACACTGACGTAAATGTGTGTTCTCAGTGTCTCGTCAGAGTCTGGTTCACCTACAGGAGCTGCCAGAGAATGAAGCGTGTAGTGAACCCGCCAACACTTGTGGATGAAACAGGACTTGGCTCCTAGGAATAACTTTGTCTAAATCACTTGATTTTGTAAATGAAGCAAAACCCCAAAGAGGTAGTGTCGATATCATCACTATTTTCTCATTAATATGCCATTTGAATCAATGAAATCTCCATAAATCAAAATTGAAACATTTTAAACACAAGAATGCTGCAGCCAGATACAATAAACACATTCACCCTCTTGTTTAAACATGCATTTTTGAAAACATGTGCTTTGCGGGAATTGAAGGCTAGACTATTGTGCAACCTTTAAACCCATATAAGCAACAATCCTTACGTTTGTCTCCTACATACATGAGAGTGTAACCTTACTGTAGATAAAGAAGAAACAGAGGATTGCCAATGTTACAGCAGAAAAGAAGTGAGAACATTTCTCTCGGAAAATATTACATAAGAGATTTGTCTTGGAAATCAAAATAACACTATAGTGACGGTGATGTTATATAAATAAAATTTAGGAACTTGAAAGTTGAATATATAAACCTCAAATGAAAATTGAATACATTGTATGAATGTCTAACTTCCAACTAGAAAAAGTCTGAATCACCAGAAAAACTTGATTTTTAAGTGTATTTTCTGATGCTCCGTATCTTCCAACATCTGATCAGAAATACCTTTGTTGTTTCTTGCTTCTGGGCACTAGGGAGGAGGGAATGTGGGGCTCAGGCAGGTTTTAATGAATGCATATTTAATCAGGAAAAGTGAAAAAAAAAAGGGGAGAGACAGTGGGAGGAGTTCCAAGGGAGATGTCCTCGGGCTATTTCTGAGACTTGGTGTGTAGCTGATACTGACTTCAAAGCACTGGACCAATGCTGATTTGCAACCCAATTAGTCCTTGGATAGCAATTTCTGACTAGTTAAGGACACTGAAGACATTTAAGGCACAGTTACGTGCGTTGGGAACTGCTCTGGAAGCCGGGAAACAGTGGCTTGCCTTTGATTTTTGCAGATGTGTTCAAAATGCCGGCCTTCAAAGAACGTTTGCTGAGTTCACGGTAGAGTACGGGCATGCGATTGGAGGATGCAGAGGGGCAAATGTTCTGCTTGGCAGATGCCTCAGAAAACAGGTGTGGCATGAAGAGAAGTACAAAAACAAACCCCCTGGTGGTGGCAGGGGTAAGGGTGTACTCAATGTCGTGAGTAACTTGGTTCACTCTCTGAACACAGGTCAGCGGTTGAAAACAACAGTGTCACTATGCTCGGTTGACTTTCTGCCTGCCAGGAGCCTTGTCTTCCACCTTCAGCTGCGCCATTACTGAATCACCACTCGTGTTCCTCTCTTGGGAGCTATTATTTGGTGAATATTTACCTACTGGTACTCTGTCAGGCAGTCGTCTGTATCAAACAGAAGGAGGGGGAAGAGCCCAGATGCCCATGGACTGATTTAAAGGGGCCATGGATTGCAGTGCAGATTAAGAGCTACTGTGAGGGTAAAGGAATACATACACAGCCTCACACATGATCCTCAGAGAGGAAGATTACTCTAGTGTTGTTTGAACATGCTGGAAACTTAATTCCCAGTGCAACAGCGCTGATAGGCTAGGGCCTTAAGAGCTGATTACACTGTGGGGCAGGGACATTAGAGAGGAGCAACGCTGTTATCACAGAAGGGTCCTTGTAGCTGAGTGGAGGGGTGTTCCTTGAGAAGGATAGTTCAGAGTGTTTCCCTCTCCCTCCCTGCCCCCCCTTCTCTCCTCCTCCTCCTCCTCTTTTTCCTTCCAGGAGGCTATGAGGTAGCAAGAAGACCTCAACAGATACAGCCTCTCAATCTTGGATCTCAAAACCTCCAGAATCAGAAGCCAACTGCATTTCATTTATTATAAATTACGATTCTGTGGTATTTTGTCACAGAATCATAAGATGGCATATATTTACTGCATTAAAAGTTTGTCTTTTATTTTTTCACTAGAAAGACAGTTTAAATTCACAATCAGTAGGGCCTCGTGACTATTTTGTAAAATGGTAGAAAACTTTGTGGCTTTGTTTCTTAAGTGTTTCAGTTGTTACCAAGAATGAAAAACACCATTCTCAGGCCCAGGAAGTATCTGCACCAGGATTTATGTTGAAATTCCAGGTTGAAAATGTTTCCTTCTCGTGTCTACTTTCTATGATCTATAATGTACACGAGACTACTATAGATACATATCTTTAGAACCAGCTAACCCGTCAATGCTTCCGTCATTAATTAGGGAAGTTGTCTTTAACCATAGAGCCTGAGAGGGGGAGACGAAAGGTGAAGGCTACAGAAACGAAGATCTGCGGAGAGCAGCATATGCTTGTGTGGTTTTGTTTGGCCGATAGGGGCTATGACTGCACAGTGAAGGCTGAGTTTGTGGACGTTTCCAGCTGATTGCCTCCAATGCCACCTGGGTTGCAAGGATGGAGGCGGGGGATTGTCGGGACAATCTAGCTCCATCGCAGCATAAACGTTCAAGAAGCAGGATGTGCTGCATGTCTTTGGGTTTTCCAGGTGACAAAGTCCTCTTCCAATGCCCTTCTTGGTAAAGGGCACTTCTTGAATGTGCTCCCAGGACCCTTAAGGACCAGGATGATTCTGAAGCAAGGGTTCATGATGCCCCAGCACCCAGTACTAGTCGACTCTGTAAAACTGGTTTGGGCCCTTTGACACACAGAGTCTGGTCTACTGAGGATGTCAGAGCCAGGAAGCAAAAGGGAAAATAAACAAAAACGGGCATTTCAGTCTCATCTCATTTCTGGTGATTTCTCTCAGGTCCACTTGATTTGAAAAGCTCTTCCTGTGACTGTAGCCAATGCTTACGCTCTAAACTAGCTGGGATGATTCCTTGAAAAGAACACTGATAGCAATGACATTGGGCCTCACTCATTTTCAAGCACAGACTACATGAGGAACCACAGCGTTTTGCATGTGCCACCCAATAGCCCGTTTCACAGATGGGGACATTGAGGCACAAGGGCAAAGTGACTGTGGCAAAACCTTAGGTGCTAAGCTAAGGGCTTTGGTTTTCTAACATTTTGTGAAGGAAAATGTCATGCTTGCATCTGTGTTGGGAAAGATAGATTGGGTAACAGTGCTTTAACGTGACAGTAAAGGGTAAAATCACCAAGAACTAATTGTGTGATCACTGTTCCCTGATATCCCCCTCGGATACTTGTGTACCTTGGGCACTTATGCAAACTATGATTATTTTCATTTACTCAACATTCTAGAGTGATCCTCTCTCTTAAAAGACTCAATTGCACATGCTCTATTTTCTCTTAGGAGTTAGACCCTCAGTTCTACACCATCATGGAAAGTTGAGCATGCCTTCACTCATGAGCAAGTATCTATAGCTTCTCCTTGGGTCAATTGGGTTCTGCCTTCCTGCCCACTAAGGCAGCTTGAGCCACACTCTCAGCTCCAACAGTTCCACACTCTGTGAATGTTATCACACACGGCACAAAGGCTTTACAGCAATATGATGACACTGAGCTAAAATGTATATTCTAGATTAACCAATGGGGTTCTGAGAATATACAAAGGTCTTTATAAGAGACCAGGAGTGAGAGGAAGTACACAGTGCCTAACCAATATTCAAATAGTTCAGCATCTTCCACACTCCAGCATGTGGTAGTTGTCTTCTGAAGGATGAGCATAAAACCACCTGGTTTGGGCCATATGAGCAGGAGAGCTGCCCGTGTCCCCCATCAACTGCCACATTCAGGAGAGCATGCCCTGCACCTTGCCCGGATAGCCCAATAAAGCCAAACCCATCAGCAGGGGTGTGGGTAAACCAGCCCCGACGTTGTGAGCATGAGAGAGCTGTCCCCATTAGTTATCTGTCATGTGACGCCATGGGTGAGGAGACATGGGGGTGCCTGAGGCAGGTGGGAGAGCTGGCCCTGAGGTCATAAGAACGGGAAGGCAGTCCCTGCCCCTCATCAGCTGCAGCGCTCAGGAGAGTAGCCCCCATATGCACACCTGAGCAACACAGCAGAGCTGGCCCTGAAGGTGTAGGTCTGGGCGGAGTGATCCTAAGGATGTGAAAGTCATAGAACTGACCCCACCCCTTGCTCATCACTGTAAGGGGTGACCTAGCCAGGACAATGCAGGAGAGTCCACCCTGGTGGTGAGAGCAAGGGAGAGCTGGTGAGCTGGCCAACCCTGCAACCACACAGGCTCAGAACCAGGGTTATGAGTTGGCCTGCCCCAACATCCACCCAACTTGTGATCTTCTGGAGCTTGTGAAGGGACGGGTCCTGCAGACCCAAACCTGCAGAATCTCCATGACATAGGGCAACAACAAGATAACCAAGAGGAGTCCAGTGAAGGCCCATCATCAGCAGTGTAGCAGAAACCAGATGTGAAAGAAGCAAAGAATATATATATATATAAAGTTTTAAAAAATTCTCTGTTCCTTAAAAAAACAAAACATCACCTGGTACCACTCCTAGGTTCCCATGGCTGCTTATCATTTCATATTAATATTTCTGATGCCATGGGTTGTTAATGAAAATTGGCTTACAAAGAAGGTACTTCTGAAGCCAAGAATACTGCAGACAGTCTACCTAAGACATCTACACACTTAGCACAACAGCAACAGCATGTTAGAACTGTAAGTTTGCTGAGTGAAGAACCCTTCCCGGCAATAATTGGAGAACAGGAGCTGTTTTTAATATTTCTATTTTAGAAATACAAACATTCTTCAATAACCAATAAATGGAAATCTAGTTTCACATAATTTTTTGGAAATATCAGCATATGAGCATTATGTATTCATTCTCGTTTTGTTTCTGATATTTTTATGATAATAATAGAGTATGAATCTTAAGGAAGCAGAATCAAAGCTTGATTTAGGTACTTATTTTTAAAGGCAACTTAGGAATTATTTATTGACAAAGCTGATCACCACACAAAACTAAAATGTAATTATGAGACAATGTAATTGAGTAAATATGCAAGTATTCATCAGCTGGAATACAACCCATGATACCAATCAAATTCAGTTCTTAGACCAAATCTTTCTTCAAAATGTATTTCTTTAAAGTCCTGAAGCTGTTTTCTTACATATGATGTGTCAACATTAATTTTAGTACAAAGAAATGATTTGACTACTTTATGACACTTTGTTTCAATGCATTTATTTAGTCTCAAAGGAAAATATAAACATCAGAAGGTTGCCATTAGATTGAAAATAGCCAAAACTCCAGCATCCCACATAACACAATGCAGATTTAGGCAGTTAGAACCTAGCTCTCCAGGAGTTTTTTAATTACTTTCTTATATAGGGGTGCTTGCTTGTCCAGGCAAATTTTCCTCCCATTCTTCAGAGTGGCTCTGTCGGGAGGAAAAAGGAAGGAATGCAACCTTCAGGGCCTTGGTTGGAAGAAGGGAAGAGACGGAAAGGGATAGACAGAGGAGAGGACAGACCTAGGGTTGTGGGCAGGACTCACATGAGCTGGGGAACCGCACAGTGGCGTCCTGCCTTGATCACCTCCAGGGCGGTGATATGCTTAGGGTGGATCCCAGAGGAGATGGTCTTCACACACACACAGTGAAGACCTCCATCGCCTTCTTCAGGACTAGCTGAGGGCATAACGGGAGAAGGGAGAGGGGAGTAAAGGAGGTGGTGATGGGTGACCACATCATCGGCCAGTGGTACCTCTGGACCTTTTCTTCACCCTTGGCTTTAGCATCACCTCTTCCTCAGAAGGCAGGTGGGCCGTGAAGCACAGTTGGCAAGCCAATACAGTATGACTAGTGTCTAAGAGTTCACCTCCCCACCCCTGAGGCTCCTGAACCATCTCCCTGCCCCTAGGATCCCTTCACCCTGTCTCACCACTGGTGATGGCAATCGCAGCTGGCAGAAACAACAGGCCCAGAAGCAGCAGCCCAGGGTTGGGCCTGGGGCCTCCAAACACCGCAGCGGCGCTCATATCAAGAGGGTGGTACTAGATCCAAGGGCTTGCACGGGGCTATGGTGGCCTGGGGCTCTAAGCACAGGCCAGTGGTTTCTGAGATCTTCCAGGCACTTTTTATCGCCACTGGCAGCCCAGCCCGGAAACCTGGGATACAGGATGAGGAACTGTTCTACGGAAGCAAAGACACTTGGGGAACAGTAACTGGGCTCTGGCCAGCCAAGATTAAAACAAAACCGCGCGAAATGAAAAACTGAGGTCAGCTGTCTTGACTAGTAGCTGGTAGCAGGAGCCCCCTCTCTGATGTGAACTCGTACAAACAATGACAGTGTCAGAAAGAGTAGGACTTGAATATTGCAAACGGTGTGCTGCCTGTGACAGAGCTTTCTGCTGTCACCATGCAGGTTACAGAGAGTATACCTTCAGGACCAATTTGTTGCCTTCCCAACTTCCAGCTGCATTACCCCAAACTGCCTGTTGTCTCCTGCCTTTCTTGTCCATCACTCTTCCTGTTGATTACAGTGAATTTAACCACCGTGTGGTTAGAGATGTGTGGTTTGAAATTTATTTTCTGCCACTAGAAAAGTTAAATAAAGTTAGTGTCTGGACAACGACTTCTGAACTTCATCCTTGTATGGAAGCCTTCCCTAAACTCCTAACTACTGTCCCATCTACTGCAGGAAGCAAGGTCTGTTGTCCTCATTGCTCTTTTTGGAAAAATCAACAGTTATATTTGAATGTATTTTTGATGACATCTTTGAGTCTAGCTATTTCTCTATTCATCTCTACTCTGGATAACTTTGATAAGAGAGTTTGCTAGGACTGTTGGAAGTTTCTGTATTACATTATGCCACATACGGTTATAATTATGTGGCCATTTATCTGCCTATCCTGGATCCAATATTGCCAATCATAATTCCCTGGAACATATGTTTCTGAACACTCAGCATTGGCTACGATGGCTACTGCAAAACATGTCATAATGTCTGTGTGTTTAGGGAACTGAAACTCAAGGCCCCTGCTGGGTCAGCATCAAAAGAAATGGATAGGAGGACAACAAAGAAACACTTCGTGCAGCTTAGCACCAGATTGCAGCATTTGCAGAGAGAAGGAATTAGGGCAATACTGTCAGTCAAGGCAACCTTCCTCTACATTCAAAGAAAATAATCCAGTGTAGGTACACAGCAGCAAAAGATACTTTGATCTCCAGAAGAATCAGCATAGCATAAGCATTGCCATGTTGAGACCAGCCTTGCTAGCTCCCAGGGGAAGGAGACTGCCTAGCATGAGCACAGGATGCCGCAGCTGTTTTTCATTGTTGGAGCAGAGCTAGTGAAAATTGTCTCCGTTTACTGCTTCATCACATGCTTATGGACACTTGTGGGTTTTTTTTTTTTACTGGATAAGTGTTTATTTTATAGGCAAAATATCCTTAGGCACCAAGCATCTGCTGGTGAAGAGACGCAAAAGGGGAACTCTCCAGTCACGCAGAGTTTGAGTGGCCTACATGTGTAGCATGTAAGTGTTTTCCCAAAGTCCATGTGCAGGTGGGAGCAGATGAAATCTTTCTCTCTCCACGATCAGTATTGATAAGTATACAGTAATAGAGTTCTGTAACAAGTAGTATCTTGTGCGCCAATAATATGTTGTGACATGTAATACAGTCTCCTTAAGGATAAATCAATGAAAGCGTTGTACTCCTAAGGCCAAAGAGCAGAATTCAAATACACACTCTGATCATTTTATGCCCTACAGCAGGTTTCTTTTGACCCTGCTGGGAACTGAACCCATGGACTCTCACATCATGGGCAAGTGCTCTACCACTGAGCTACATTACCAACCCAAAGGAAGTCTCGGTTCCCTCCTTCCCTGTAATGTGCAGAATGCTAGTAGTTCTGCTAATAGCTAATTGCTGACATTTCTAAGTGGGTTATTATGTGATATGCAGCATTTAAAGTCTTTGAATTTTTTCACATCAGCTCTATTAGTCAGGTAAAAAAAGCATTTGCATTTTAGAGATGAAGAGACTAGTAATTAATACACATAGAATACTTAATATACCTAGCATTTTTAAGAAATAAATTCTTGCTAGTGTATGACATTAAAAATGGCACAGATCATCAACTTAATGAAAATATTGTGAAATACCAAACATTTGTTTTTAAAAAATAGAGGCCTAGGAATATTACCCAGTGACAGAACACTTGCCTACCAAACATGATACCCCAAGTTCAGTGTAATAAAGAGAGAGAGAGAGAGAGAGAGAGAGAGAGAGAATATAGTAAAACATTTAGCAGCAGGTAAGACCTATCTAACATGTTTCAATGTTTCAGATGAGGGTGAAGTTTTAAAAACCCAGAGTGTGTTAATCCCCTTTCATCACACACTTTCAGTGATGCTGGTATTAAGCAGACTTTTTAAAAAAATAAATGACCACTGCTTAAAGAACTTATATTTTATGACTTTATTATGTTTAACTTGAAGGTTAAAACAAATGCTAGAGAACATTGCAGAGGTTGCTTGGAAACAAGGCATTCTAGGGCTAACCAATGGCAAAACTCTTACAAACAAGTATGCTCTGCTTGGATCCAGGCAGTTCCTATTATCATTGACTGCTGTGAAGTCTGTCAATATATGTGTATATACATATATGTGTATAACAGCAGTTAATGATAAAAGAGGCATGGGTATGAAAAAGAACAAGGAGGGTAAATAAAAGGGGTTTGGAGGGGGAAAGGAAGGGGAAAGTGATCAACCTATAAACTCAAACCTAAAAGAAATAATTCAAAAAATACAGAAATAAAACTTGACATAATGCACTTGGAAAGAAAACTTCAACTAAAGAAATGCAAAACACAGCACAATATTTAGCCAAGAATTGCAGAAATAAGCCATCAACTGCAAGTTCCAACTCAGTGCATTTTCATCTTCTTTGCAGCAGCCTTTAATGCACCCTCTCAGAACACAAGGTGAGTTCTGAGACAGAATGAAAGTGTATCCCAATTTTAAGGTGGAAAAATGACTCTGGAATATTCGGACTTCAAAACCTGGCCCTTCCTGCACAGTAAAATGGTTTAGCAGAAAGTCCACAGATGGCTGGTCAATAACCTTTCAATATCTTCATAACTATTTTCCTGATGGCAGAGTCATTGGGGTCCAGGCAGACTTTTTCTCCACGTTTCAGTGTGGCTCTGCAATAGAGAACAGGATTGTTATCTTCATATAAGTCAGCCTCTCTGTCAGAACAAACCCCTGAGGATGGAGAAGAGAGGATAGGTAAAGACAAAGGGTTCCCTAATGACAGGAAGAACAAAGAACTAGGGACTTACATCACTTCCACATTGGCACAGTGGACTCCTGGCCTGAACACGTTCACCACGGAAATTCTATTCAGCGGGATTCCAGAGATTGTTTTCGTACATTGACAGCGCAATTCAATATATGGGTCCACATCAATAGCTACATTGGAACACAAGGCTTAGTGATTAGAAATTTATCTTTCTTCTTTTTCTTACCTGGATATTGGAAGTAATTGTCTCTCTTTCACACACACATTGTGATTATGACCTGCAAACCTTCACTAACAAAGCTTGCAGATTGCCTTCCACATATGAAGTGCCCGTTAAGTATATCTTAGAATTCTTGGTCATCACACCCGCCACACCCAGAAGCCTCAGTACAGCCACTTTGTGGACATTTCCAACCTCCCGCGCACACACCACAAGCTGCGCGGACATAAGCTGAAGGTAAGCAGCCTTCCACGTTCATCATTCCCGGAATTTCTCTTACATTGTCCAACTGTAGTGGGAACCAGGGCAGTGAGGAGCAGGACCAGCAGCGACAACACCTGTGGGTTATGAAATGGGCCGGTCCAGGGGCCGGAGGATGTAGGTCTGAGTTTGAAGCCCATGGTGGAGAAGACTGAGCTAGAACCTGCTTCCACAGCCAGGAGACTCGGCGTGAGGATGAGCTGCCGCCTGGAACCCTGCTCCTGTGTGGTTTTTATACTGCTGAAGAGGTGGGGAAGGGGAAGTGACTGCGGTGCTGATGTGACCATAAAAGGATGATCAAGCTGTGCCCAGCCCACATTGACCAGACAGGTGAAAAATCCTGCCGAGTTAGCAAGAGGCTGTGCATCATCTCAGCCCCATTCCTACTGTCACTCTCCGAGTCTGACTCTTACGGATGTATAAGCGCCCGACTTAAGAGGTAAGACCGAGGACAAACTGCTAAAAGCATTTTCTCTGTGTGAGCAGGTAGTCACGAGCCACACCCTTCCAGAGCAGTCTGGGGGGCTTAAAAGACACCAATCCTACTTTCAGTCATAGCTCCTTGAAAAGAGCTGCCTTTCCCTTACCAAATGACAAAGAAAGTTCCTGTTTTGGTGCTCGATAGATGTTAGAACTCTTTTGTCACGTAGGGGGAAAATATGAGTCACTTACTAAAAGGGTTCCTTTGGGTATGTGTATATGGGCTTCCTTCTGTCTTTTAAGTAAATTTTATTTTGCAATTTCATCCAAAGAAATAAACACACTCTCTTGTATATTTATACAATAAGCTACGTGTTTCTACTGTATATGTGTGTGGATGTCAAGATCAAAATATTTGTTGTCTCTTTTATTTTTAAAGAAATATTCATACACCATAGGTACATGAAAATTAGTATGTTCTTTCCTCTTCATAGCTACTCCATACTACTGTTTTTCAATGGTGGCCATCAGTAGCTACCGTTGCCAAATAGAAATTTGACATTTTTATTCTATCTGCATTTCTATGTCTGTCTGTCTGTATGTATGTATGTATTTATGGAGACACACACCAAATACATATGCACAGAAAGATCTTTCTGCACAAGGAAATGAATGATTCTATATGGGTCATTACAAAATTTCCTCATATTCCAAAACTCTGAGTGAAATACAAAGGATTTTAACATTATTCATTATCTTTTATTTTTCTGGCCACCATAAACAACCCTATGTGTGGCTGACAATATTTATTGGCTTCGCTGTACACTTTTTATATATATTTAACACTATTCAAACTTCTTTCCATGTTTGATTGGTAAGGTTTTTATAATTCAGTTGCTCAATGCAGACCACACTGGCCTCACACTCACTATATCAAACTGTTGGTCTCAGCTTTTTTTGGGGGGGGTGTGTGAATGACCCTTTCACAGGGGTCACATATCAGATACCCTGCATATCAAATATTTATACCACGATTCATAATAGCAGCAAAATTACAGTTATGAAATAGCAATGAAACAATTTTATAGTTGGGTGGCCACCATACCACGAATAACTACATTAAAAGGTCTTAGCACTAGGAAGGTTGAGAATGCTGTTTTATAGCCTAGGGTTGCTTTGAACTCATGATCTTTCTTCACCCTCCCAAGTGCTAAGATTGCAGACACACACCATGGTGACCTGTTTTAAGAAAATCTTATCACAAAAAAGACACTGTCAATAAGGTTCTGGAGGACATACCAACAAATCAGTTGCCATGTAAATTTTATAAGCCTTATTAGTCTTGATATAAAACATCTGTTAACGTCTGCTTGTTCAAGAGATACTAAACACATATTATGTGCCTGACATAATATTCTTGTGTGACTTATTCATTTAACATTTTCTATCTCAGAAAAGACCTAAAATATTTGCCCAAAGCATCGGGACTTTAAATAATGCTCTATTTTCACTACTATTGCTGTCGATTGCTATGCCTATGATTTGTATAAACCCCTTTCTCCTGTTTCAATGGTAAAAGTAAAATATGGAAAACAAAGGTAATTCATTGTGAAAATGTGCAAAGAATATCTTATAACAGCCATCTGATTAGAAGCGGCTAGTTTATATAAAATTAAGCCAAGGACAATGGATCTGGGTTTTGATTCTACTTCATGTGCGGGCTGTGTGTGGATGCTCACCTTCCTAGACCTCGATGGAGGGGGGAGGACCTTGGA
>LOEQ01003725.1:32828-48685 GCA_001685075.1 Bramus lutescens | reverse complement strand
TTCCTAGACCTGGATGGAGGGGGGAGGACCTTGGACTTCCCACAGGCAGGGAACACTGACTGCTCTTTGGACTGGAGAGGGAGGCGAGGGGTAATGAGGGGAGGGGAAGGAAAATTGGAGGATGGGAGGAGGTAGAAATTTTTAATATTTAAACAAATTATAAAAAACCAAAGTATAGAGTCAACTTTCTGTGGTGATTTGAAAATAAAATAATTACTTAAATTGGGGTTCTATATAGAAAAAATCCCCTTCTACCATAAATACTTACTTGCTTAGCCAATTTCTAGCCATTCATATGACTTTCAGTATAATCTCAAGAAATTTATCACCTTAATAAATGAAAATATTAATACTAGCACTGGTCTCTATACAACTATTGAGAGGAACAGACAGGACAGCTATAAATACTTTAAAAATAATTATATGGTACAGTTAAATTAATGTAAGGTTTTCATAATGAAATGCACACATCTTTGGGGTACCATGTGATGAGTTTTAAAAACTGTCAATATTTACTCAAGAAAGAATATTTTCATTCTCTAGCAAATTAAACATTATTTCCACGAAATCTCTCCTCTGAAGAAGAAAGCACTGTTTTTAGCTTAATTTTGCCCATTCCCGATGTTCACACAGTCTGTTGCGCAGGCTCCTTTTGTTCAACTTAATGTCCTTTTTTTCTTCTAAATAGTCACTGAACAATCCAATGAGGCATTCAATTATACACTTGTTAATATAATATATATTTAGTTATTCATCTATGAATATAGATTTATTTTCCCCTTTAGATAAAAAAGTTGGCTATTACTGAGCTACTAAGATGTCTCAGTGCATAGAGGTGTCTGTGGCTAAGCCTGATGACCTGAATTCAAGCCCAAGACCCGCATGGTAGAAGGAGAGACCTGAGTCCCCATGTGGTTTGTTCCCTGACTTCCTCTGGTGTGCACTCTATGCTCACAATCATAAAATTTCACAGAAATGCTACTGTATAATCTGAGAGAGGATCCACAGTTCACATCCCTGTGCTTGAGAATATGTCCTTTTGGAATCCACCTACTGTGTTATGAGACATTCAAATTGCACACAGGTCCCCTCCTAAAAAAGAAGCAGACCACTCCAGCTACAAGCTCTATTTGAACGCCCAGCTCTTTCCTTCCAAGCAGACACAGTTTCACATGACCCTAACACAAGCCCTGTGAGGTGAGTCTATTCTCCAGTAAACCCAGACAAACACGAGCACAATACAGCTGTTCTAATGAATCAATATTGTTTTAAGCCACTGAGCTTAGGCGCAGATGCTCACACCCAGTATTTCCATTTCAATGACAAGTGTGTAGTAGAAGAACCGCTATAGCATGGAGTGTGTATGTATTTAATGGAGCAGGCCTGTAAGTGTTTTCAAAAATAGCCTACCTTGCCATTGCTGCAGTCAAAACTTCAGCAGCTGACAGACAGCTAGTGCTAACTCACTGGTTTCGGTTAGTACTCTGTGTTCACTGATGATGTTCAACACATTTTCAGCACCCATTTACCATGTATAAATCTTTTGTGAAGTATGTTTTTAATTTTGTCTGTTTTGTTTTAGTTTTATTATGTTAACATTCATTTGTTTCAGACCACTGTTTGTAAAGAAAATTCTGATTGATAGATAAATATAGCGTAACTCTATCTCAGGGTGCAGGCTGAATTCAAATTTCATTTTTTTTTTAATGAGTCAATGTTCCACCACACAACTCAAGCTGGTCATGGACAAGTCATTCTCTAGTCTGAAGTTTCCGAGCACTGGTATTGCAGTTATATGTCATCATACTTGGCTTGAATTTTCATTTCCAAATGGCATCTTTTTATGTTATGATTAATCATATCTCTGATGTACCATGTAAGGAATCAGTATCTATTCCAAGATTCTTTCTGAAACTTTTTACCCTTAGCTTTATTGTTTATATTTACTATACTATATATACTATACATTTAATTAAATTTTAATGAGTGGTTCAATTGCTGGTTGACTTCACTGTTCACCTTTGGTCTCCACGAAGAGACCCAGTTATTACAGTAAGACTATTTTGGAACTCTTCCCCATTGAATTTTCTTGGGACTATCAATCAAAACTCAAGTGATTCATACATATGGATCTGTTTCTGGGCTTTGTGGCTTCAAGAGTCTATTTGCCTTTCTTTACACCGGTGTCCCTACTCTTTTAGTTTGATAATAAGTCTTAAAATCACAGACTGTGCTTCCCTAACTTTGTCCTATTTCAACAATGAATTATTAAGATTTATTCATATCCAAAGAAACAGTATAAATAATGAGTCAATTTAAAAAATAATTTTACCTCACTGTAATTCTGGGTTATATCCATTAAACACACACAGCAATTTTGGGTGATTTTTCAACTTATTGATAACAAACTTCCTAATCTATGAACATGGTATTGATTTCTGCTAATTTATTCATAACCTTTTATTTCCTTCTGAAGTATTTTGTAACTGACAGGGACAAATTATTTCTCATATTTTGGGAAAGTCATTAAGCATAACATGATTTTGATGCTATGATAAATGGCAAATTTTAAGTTTTCACTTCCAATTACTTGGCATTATAATATGCCTAGCCTAGTAATAAATTCTAATATGTCAATTTTATATCTTGAAATTTATCTAAATTCATCCTTTAGTTAACTTTGTACATTTGATTTTTTCTGCATAAAGGATTATTTTCCATTTAAATAAATATATTTATTCATACATCTTCCTTCCTGATATTTATTTTTGCCTCACTGTACTGACAGCAGTCTATAGCATAATATGGGATTTAAATAGTGAAGTGGAAGCAACTGACTTGTTCTCCTTGTAGTAAGCAACGCTATTTGAGAATTCCCTTGAAGTCAGCTGTGTATTAGTCAACACCTCTGTCGAGTATTAATTACTGAGATAAAAATTTCTGACTGTGATTGAAGTTATGCCTGCTGTCAGCTTTGCCAGTTTTTTAATAACCTAAAACATAATTAATAGGCATATATACATATATATGATTGTTATTTTCTCATGAGCTGATCCCTTGTAACTTTGAAACATCCTTCACTACCTCTGAAAATGCTCCATTCCATGAAGTCCACCCTGCCTAATGTTTACAAGGGATATGAGACTTCATACACTTACATGATATAAGGTAATTTGCCCCATTATTTAACTTTCTGTTCCCATGTTCCTTTATACTTAAAGTGCATTTACTATGTAATGTAATTATGATTTGTTCATCTTCTGTGATAGTCTCTGTCTTTTTACTGTAGTTTTATATAATATATAATATAAATGTTGACTTTATGTTGACATTACTTTTTTCCATTTGTGATATAAATTAATTTTGTGTTCATGTTTGCTACCCCTTGAATTCATAGGAAGTAACAAAATTAGTTTATAATTGTCACACTTTCTTATTCTGTTTGAAGCAGATGAGGGCAAACATGTCCTGCTGTTTTCTGTTTTGTTCCATCAACAAAACTATTTGAGTAGAGACAGAACCTGTGTTTAATCAACAGCACCATAGTGTTAAAAAGTAAGACAAACTAACCATCAACTGTTCTTTCTGAGAGCAGGTATATGCAAAAAAATGTATATGCTATTAGAGACACAGAAATGCAGGAGCATGTGCATTTCTGTGTCTCTACAGCACGCTGCCCTCAACCCCGGTGACTGCACAACTTGAGTTCATCAGTGAATCTGCAATAGAGCTTTCAATTTCATAATTGTGCATTTACAGCAATGTGTTTCAGTAGCTTTAAAGGTGTAAATTATCATAATACAACAAAGGATATTTCTATTGCATACTAACATCTCTTCAAAGAATTCTACATCAATATCTATACTGAGCAACATCTACAGTTTATACATGCAGTGAGGAATACATTACAGTTAAAATGCTACTAGATAATCTGCTTTAGGTGATTTGATGCACACAATTTCTGAGGTCCACCTAATGAATGTTTGTGAGTGACTTCTGAACATTTATTTTCTACCTCTTATCCACTCTCCACTTTTACATCACATGACATCTTTGCAGTTCTATTGGTGATTACTCATTACTATTTCAAATGGTCCTTGATGCTGAAAATAAGACATTGTACTTGTAGCTTAAGCTCAGTTCTAGTGAACTCGGTGCTGCTATAAAGACTTTGGCAAGATTTTCTTTCTCTTTTACTCCAGGAAGCTCACTTAAGAACAAATACTATTATTTTCTAAAATATCACAGAGCAATAAGGCTGTTGTCTGTGACATCACCAGTTTATCTCCATTTCCAAGACACTTTTGAAACTTCTCAAGTTGACTAAGTCTCTGCAAAGAGCCATCTTCAATGCAATGACAGCTGCACAGTTTTATTTTTTTGACATGCTTTATGCCCTCCATGTAACCCATGTCTGTGATGTAAGAGCATTGATTTATAGAATCTTGGGTCTATCCAGAAGGTCTGCTGGAAGATTGTTAACAGTTCCTTCAACCACTTCTTCTGGTCCTGAGAGTGTACTTTGGCCCCACCCTGAAGTAACCACTCAGATGCTGTCCAATCAGGGCCAACATTCATAATGCATTCATAACTACTTAATTAAACAATGTATTCAACCATTTCCAGAAGTATCTGGAGTTATATGACCTTGGGAATTTCACTGTTGCACAGCTGTACATAAATTTTCTCGAACACCAACATTTGATGACAACCCAGTCTTCCTATCAGCTGTGGCTCACCAGTAGGACCCTCACCCTGTGGTTTGCACATTCCTTTCTTGTTCTGGTGATATCTTCTGCTTTTTGTTTATGTGTTCAACTTCTGGTGCTTGTTCAGTGAATTCATCCTTTCCAACATACTTCTCAGCTTAAGAATTTTTATTTCCCATCTTTTTAATAATATCTTCCATACATTCAGTTGTGATCTTAGTTGCATTTAAGTCTTTGAACATATCTTCAGATGTTATTCTAAAATCATTATCTGTCAATCCTAACATTCCATTTAATACGAGTCCAATTTTAAAGTTGTTCTCTTGAATTTGGGTCATGATCATCTATATCTAGCACTATTTGCTTATTTAAAAAAATATCACATACTAAACTTTGTCAAGAATCTAGGTAATATTATGTGTTTTTATTAGGTGTGTTGACTGAATTTGAGGCTAGTTCTACCATTCCCAGTGCTACATGAACTTGGGCCTTACCGTCTTGCTTACAGTCACACAGCAACCCATCTCTGAGAAACTTCATGGTCCCAACCCACAGCCCAGACCGCACAGGTCATCAATCCTTTGGCCATGGCATCACATTGATCCTTGCAGGTTTCTAAATTTAATTTCATTCTTTTGCACTCTATAAGAAAAGGTAAGTTTTAGTCTTTATGACCTTAGATTAGGCAATGTTATTTAGCTATGACTCAAAGCACATGAAATCAAAGAAAACTTTAAAAATTTCCAAAGAACATTGCCAAAAAAAAAAACCCAGATAAATAAAGGCCGTAGTGTTGTTTCGGCAATTAAGAGCACTGGCTATTCTTTCAGAGAGGACCTGGCATCACGTTCCAGCACCCATATGGTGACTCAAAACCATCTGTAATTCTAATTTCAAAAGATCCAAGGGCATTTTATGCATGTGTTTAACAGATTTATACACAAGCAAAATACCCATACATATATCTATTAATAATTTTAAAAATTGAAAAATAAATATAGCTTAAGAGATGAGAGACCATGCTTGCAAATCTTATATATTAAAAAAGATCTAATATCCTGAATATAGAAAAAAACTCTTACAATGCAATAAGAGAAGTATCCTTACCAAAACAAGGAAAGTACAGAACATACATTCCTAAAAGAAGACTGGTAGTTAGGGGTATAACTTAGCGAGAGGGCACATATTAACACATGAAATTACCTACTAGGAGAGCCATGTCTTATTCTACTTGCAATAGAAAGCCTTCCAAGAGTTTATGTTTCAGAAACAGTTTTTTCTATTTTCTTTTCTTTTTTTTAAATTCCTCTGTTGAGAGTTCTCTGTTTAGGCCTGTACTCCATTTTTTAATTGGATTGTTTGTTCTTTTGATGACCAATTTCTTGAGTTATTTGTGTATTTTGGAGATTAGACCTCTGTCAGATGTGTAGTTAGTGAAGATCTTTTCCCATTCTGTAGGCTGTCGTTTGTCTTGTTAACTGTGTCCTTTGCTTTACAGAAGTTTCTCAGTTTCAGGAGGTCACATTTATTAGTTGTTTCTCTCAGTGTCTGTGCTGCTGGGGTTGTATTTAGGAAGTGGTCCCCTGTGCCAATGCGTTCAAGTGTATTTCCTGCTTTCTCATCTATGAAGTTCATTGTGGTTGATATTTGATCCATTTAGACTTGGTTTTTGTTCATGGTGATAGATATGGATCTATTTGAATTCTTCTACTTGTTATATCCAGTTATACCAGCACCATTTGTTGAAGATGCTTTCTTTATTCCATTTTATATTTTTAGCTTCTTTGTCAAAAATAAGGTGTTCATAGGTGTGTGTATTGATATTCGCATCTTTGATTTGATTCCTTTGGTCCTCCTGTCTGTTTCTATGCCAATACCAGGCTGTCTTCATTACTGTAGCTCGAGAGAAGAGTTTAAAGTCAGGGATGGTGACACTTCCAGAAGTTCCTTTATTGTACAGGATTATTTTGGCTATACTGGTTTTTTTTCTTTTTCTACATGAAGTTGAATATTGTTCTTTCGAGGTCTGGGAAGAATTTTACTGCGATTTTGATGGGCATTGCATTGAATTTGTAGATTGCTCTTAGTAAGACTGCCATTTTTACTATACAAATTCTACCTACCCACGAGTGTGGGATATCTTTCCATTTTCTGGTGTCTTCTTCAATTTCTTTCTTCAAAGACTTAATGTTATTGTCATACAGGTCTTTCACTTGTTTTGTTAGAGTTATTCCAAGATATTTTATGTTATTTGTGGCTACTGTGAAGAGTGATGTTTCTTTTATTTCTTTCTCCGCCCATTTATCATCTATATAAAGGAGGGCTACTGATTTATTTTTTGAGTTGATCTTGTATCCTGCTATATTAATGAAAGTGTTTACCAGTTGTAGGAGTTCCCTGGTAGAATTTTGAGGGTCACATGTATACTATCATCTCATCAGCAAATAGTGAGAATTTAACTTCTTCTTTTCCAATATTTATCCCCTTGATCTCCTTTATTGTCTTATTGCTTCAACTACTATATTGAATAGATAAGGAGAGAGTGAATAGCCTTGTCTTGTTCCTGATTTCAGTGGGATCACTGGGAGTTTCTCTCCATTTAGTTTGATGTTGGCTGTTGGCTTGCTGTATATTGCTTTTATTATGTTTATATATGTTCCTTGTATCCCTGCTCTCTCCAAGACTTTTATCTTAAAGGTGTGTTGAATTTTGCTAAATGCTTTTTCAGCATCTAATGAGATGATTGTGTTTTTTTTCTTTCAGTTTGTTTATATGGTGGATTACAATGACAGATTTCCGTATACTGAACCATCCTTGCATATCTGAGAAGAAGCCTACTTGGTTATGGTGGATGATTTTTCTGCTTTGTTCATGGATTCAAGGAGGAGTAGATGACAGAAAATATTCAAATTTAGAGTTGAAATCAACAAAATAGAAGCAAAGAAAACAATACAAAGAATTAATGAGACAAAGAGTTGGTTCTTCAAGAAAATCAACAAAATCGACAAACCTTTATCCAAACTAACCACAAGGCAGAGCGTGAATATACAAATTAACAAAATCAGAAATGAAAAGGAGGACATAACAACAATCATGGAGGAAAACCAGAGAATCATCAGACCATACTTCAAAAACCTGTACTCCACAAAATTTTAAAACTTAAAGGAAATGGGCAATTTTCTGGATAAGTATTACTTACCAAAATAAATCAAGATAAGCAAGTTAAATAGACCTATAACCACTAAGGAAATAGAAATGGTCTTCCAACCAAAAAAATCCCAGGACAAACAGGTTTCAGTGCAGAAGTCTACCAGATTTTCAAAGAAGAACTAATACCAATACTCAAATTGTTCCACAAAATAGAAGCAGAAGGAACATGGCCAAACTCTTTTTACAAGGCTACAGTTACCCTGATACACAAACCACACAAAAATGCAACTAAGAAAGAGAATTACGGAGCAATCTCCCTCAAAACATTGATGTAAAAATAGTCAATAAAATACTGTCAAACAAACTCTTAAGCAATTCAACTACTTAGATCAAAAAACTTTGTGTTTCTCAGTTTCTTTCTGCTGACTAAATGTCATACAAAATCTTTTATTTGGTATTTCTTAGTTCTTCCTCTTGTACCCTTCAGCAATAAATTTAAATTTTCTAAAGTCAATCTCTCTTTCTCCCCGTCCCATCCCAGAAACCTTTTCAATTTATTCTCCCTGTCTTCAGTTCATCCTATAATGGCTTTAACAGATTCTTTGGAACTTGCAATGCCAAATTTTGCTACTATTATGAATTATAATGTAAATATCTGATATGCATGATATCTAATATGCGACCTCAAAGGGGTCACAACCCACAGGTTGAGAACCACTGAAATAGATGCATCTTTAGAGATGTTAGAAGATTGTATATTTCATAGATTTAGCCTTTAGGACATGATGATAGGTTGGATATAGACAGAAATGTTAAAAGCTATTCCTATTGATTTGATGAGTATAATTGAATGCATATTGATGGCAGCCACTAAAATGTGAGGTGTGCTTACATTTAGTGGAGTTAAGAATTATTAGACATAGAAGTATGAAATGTCTATGTAATAGCAGAGTTTGATGTCATAGGAGTTATTTGTAAGATCCTGAACTCAGGGAAGATACTGTCTGTAAGTAGAGATATGACCTACATTATATAGGCTCTTCATTTTGAGAGAGTTAGAAAAAGGCCACAGTTGGACAGACTGAGGATTCAGAGTTTTCCATGATAAGTCACTTCCTCTTTATTGTGTTATTCAGCGTTTTTCATCTTCTCCAGGATCTGGATTGCTACTTCACAAGCATGTCCTATAAACCTTATGAGAGCCCTGCAAAACAAGGGCCCAATTTGGTGAACACATGCAAGAGAATGAATGGTCCAAGGAGGTCAGATAGTTGGTTTCAGATCTTTGAAGGGAGACTTTTGAATTTAAAGCCCATTTTTGTGTTTTCGCTCTTCCAATTTTCTTTCCCCTAAAGTGTCTTCAGACCAGTTAATGATGGGACATCAGGTATTGTTTCTAATTCATTACTCCACTGTCCACCATCTATTGGGTGGAATCTTCTCCGTACTATGTACAAAAGCCACAAAACTAGCCCTCTACTGAGAGACGGCCAAATGAATGGCTTAAAGACTGTGTGACCCTAATAGTTTACTAAGGACAATGACGTTTTGGTGACAAAAAGCAGTATATTTTAAGCAGAGCAAAAGTGAACTTAAAAGATATTGGGTGACTCACAGAATTTCATAGGAGAATCAGAGTCAGTCCCAACACTGCCCAAACCCACACAGGCTAGAGAAAGCAACGTGTTTCTCCATGGTCATATCAGTGTGGTCTGTGTTTGGTTCTTTTGCTTGAAACTCTGTAGCTGCTGCTAAAGTATCTGCTATCACACCTGGCAGTGGTGGCGAACGTCTTTAACCCCAGTACTTGGGAGGCAGAGGAAGTCGGATCTCTGTGAGTTCAAGGCCAGCCTGGCCTATAAGAGTTAGTTCCAGGACAGGCTCCAAAGCTACACAGAAACCCTGTCTCTAAAAAAGAAAAAAATCTGCTATCACTACAGTAGTTAGCCCTTGTTCAAGTTACTCCATCCTTCTTCATGGATCATACCACATACCACCACCTTCTTCACTAAGAGTTGAAACAACATGGGACCCCTCATAAGTCTCTAGTGGCATTTATTTATGTGTGGAAGAGAGACAAATATGTATGTTGCCTGTTTTTCATTATATGTTGGTACTTGCTAAGGTCTTAATTATGAAACAGTAATTTTAGAACAAGACATGCAATAATTCTAGCCAATGTTGGCTCACAGTTGTAGAACAGATGTGTTTGAGTCGGCAGTCTCTAATAGAGCAAGCTCATGGTGACACTACCACAAGTCACTTAGCATCTTCATAGATTGCCCTGTAAGTAGCCAGCTCTTGTTGAACGTAAGAATTGCAGTAACTCTAGCTGTGACCTATGCTTGCATATATATAGTCTACCAGTAAATTTGAAACGATAAAAAGGGAGGAAGCATGCTTGAAGTATGAAGTAGTCTAAATTTCTCAAGACAATGAGTTTCATGAATATCCTAATTTTTCTCACTTTTAGCTTCTGGAAATCCAGGAGACTGGATTTGATTCGGGTACTCTTGGGATAATGTACCAGAATTTTAGAGAGGACAGGGATCATCCTATGGGTGTTATTGTCAAAATCATGTAAGCTGAATCCTAGACCACCATCGTGTCTATCTGTTCTTCAGCGCCACAATTTTAGAATTTCTTCAAGAAATTTCACCCTGGCTACCTGCACTGATCTTCAGCAGCTGCTTCTGTTAAGTAATGCATTGCCGTGTTTGTTACACAGACATCATTATCATCAACTGAATGAGTAGCAAGACTATTCTCTTACAATGTAAGCTGTAACAGACACAGTCAAGAACCAGAAAGATGCGGGAGGGGGCTTTAAAATCGTCTTCCTTTTGTTCATTAACAATGGTGAATCACTTAGATATGATCTTTAATAAATTCTGAGCCTGGCTTGTGACTAAAAGCCTAAATCTAGGTGCATTTATTTCCCTGTGACCCCTCTCTGACTAATTTTTGTGGTCATTTTCTTGATTTCATACAGTAGTCTCTCTGGTGGGTGACCAGTTGCCTTGTGGTGGTAGCAGAAACCAAAGCAAGCCACTTCATCTTCACTTTACATGAGTTGAGGTTATGGGAAGTTTGCTTAGGAACTCTGGCTTCCCACAAGCACCAAAACTTCTAATATGAGATCAAGACCTTAGTGTGCTATCATGGCCACGTCGGTTTCTATAACCAAGGTGTGAGCTGAGGCTCCACAACTAATAGGATGGTTCTTTTATTTTCCCAGTTTAAGCCCACAGTACCGCAGTCCACTCTAGATATTGTTGGGTTCCAATTATTACCAAAAATGATGGGAGTGATATGGTCACTCAGCATCACGCAGCCCTTCACAGAAGCATCGAACTGCAGTGATCACTGTCTCTCGTGTTTTCTAAGTGAACCTAACCTGCCAGAATCTTCCCCATTGTCTCTCTGCTCACCACCTCATTCTTGTCATCAGTATCACTACAGTAATGCTTTCAATTACACTAGCCTTTTGATGGCTATTATTTGATGAATATTTAGGGCTTTTCCATTCACTTTCCCTCTTGTTCCCTTGTCTTCTCCACGCTCTAAAAATGCACGTGGCAGCCTGCAGTATTAAGGCACTAGGAGTAAATCTTGGAGATAGTAAGGATCATGCAACAAACTCCTGTGTCAGATCTTGTCCAGAGATTTTTATCTTTTCTTTCAAACGATTGTTTCAACTCCATTCGCCTGGGATTGCGTAGCCTCTCCTCACAAGTGTGTAGTCCTGGAGTAAAAAAAGCAATCATACTTTTGATAAATCAGGGACACATTTGCAGTCATTAAGACCTCCCCAATTACCACTCTTTCAGCCGAAGCACAACCTTCAAAAAAAAAAAAAGCCAGCCTGGGGAGCTAAGAGAACTGAGCTTGAAGGAAATTCCTGCTTTAGGTGAGTGTTTAAAACTAGAGGCCATTGACATTGATTTGTTGATGAGTTCCCAAGTCTCTGCCAACCCTACCATCTTGGAGAATTCTCACAAACCCTTTGAATCTCGCCACTATTATCCATTCACTGGAGTGCTCTAGGTAGGAAGTAAGGTGGCTTAACAACTGCATCATCTCTAGGTGGTGCTATCAATATTAGCAGGCAGAAGTATAAGCACTGAAGCTTCTTAGAACCTCTAGGTTCACTGTTTAGCAGCTCTGAGAAGGATGCCCCCTCAATTCCATCTGAGCACAGCAGTAACTGAGAATTTTGGACTACCTTCTTCTCCATTCAAGCACTCTAATACAGACCTCAAAATCTTCAACAGTGTAACAGCATGCAAGCCTATATTTAGATTTACTAACCTCCTACCTGTATATAGTGTTTTGAGAGTTTTTCATTGTGCAAAGAAAGTAGAAATAATTACAATTATAATAAAAATCCCCTTTAGCAGTATCTGTGATTTCTTCACTCCAATTACCAAGACTGAGTGTGCCAAACAGTGGTATGCAATAATTCATTTATTGTGTTGGCACAGCCGGGATTGTTGTATTTTCTCCATCATTTGATATTTGATGGCCATATTGCATAAATCAGGAGTTGTTTGCCTCTGACAACCATTGCTGATATCAAGTAAAGTTGGTTTGAACAATCCTCATGTTGCTGGAACATGGGACACTGGGCAATGGCCTAAAAGGAAAACAGGATGTGGTGTAACATGACACACTAAATCCCCTGCTGAATCAGGCCTTTAGTTTTTCTTGGCTGTCTTCCTCTTTCCATCTGGCACATGATCTGGTGGAGCCTTATCTCCATTCTTGAAATTAAAAAGGCCAACTATGTCAACACTAGAAGACAGTGCTTGTTACTGTTCACTTAACACTTACTCTACATACATGTTTTACCAGATTAAAAAGCAGAGTAATACCAATGTCTTGACTCGGCTAATCCTCTTCTTGCCTCTTTCTCTTCTTATCCCGTCACTAGTCAATCCTAGCCCAACTGACAATAACCACAATAGCCAATTACAAGTATTGCGGGGAGAGCCACTGTTGGTTCCTCGCTACCCGATAGCTTAGACCAGAAATAATCACACAGAAACTGTATTAATTAAATCACTGCTTGGGCCATTAGCTCTCGCTTCTTATTGTCCAACTCTTACATCTTAATTTAACCCATCTCCATTAATCTGTGTATCACCACAAGATCATAGCCTTCCAGCAAAGTTTCAGCACAACTATCTCAGGTGGCTCTATGGTATCTCTCCTGGCCTTCCTTCTCTCAGCATTCAGTCCAGTTTTCCCCGCCTACCCAAGTTCTGGCCTATCAACAGGTGAAGGCAGTTTCTTTAATCATTAACCAATAAGAACAACACATAGACAGAGGGACCCCCCACACCAGACAAGGATTTTGTGTCCAGTGCATTTTATGAATTATCCTAATTTAATTATCCTGAAATTTATTTCATTCCAAGTTTGGATAAGTGGTTAGGATTTAGACATTGATTTGATCAAGTCTGCATCACATGTGTACTTGGAATTTAAAGCCAGACCAAATCAGGTTACCAAAGCCTGGCATCTCCTAAGATCCACTTTGCCTATGTTCAGCTTTTCCTCATAAAAAGAGAGATAGACATCTGACTTTTCCAGGGGCAAAGGAGTGTGCCAATGATGATGCCACTGTATATCTTTCATGATCCCATCACTCACCCTGCCCTCTTCACCAGGCATGGCTCACCATCTTCTTTATTCTCGTATGTCACTCCTTCATTCATTATTTTATTATCTAATTAGAAATCAACATTAAAATAACTGAAAATAAAACACTAAGCCTAGCAATGCTTCTTTCAAGAAATAGCCACGTTATTTTAAGGATGAGGTTATGGTTGAAAATGTATGAAAGGTGGTGTGTGCGTGTGTGCGTGCACGTGTGTGTGCGTGCACGCATGTTGTGCACGTGTCCATGTCTGTGTGTGTGTGCGTGTGTGTGTGTTTGTGTGTGTGTGTGCATGCATGCGTGTGTGTGTGCATGCATGTGCCTACACACGTGCATATGTGTGTAGCACTCTGAGAGGGACTCCAATACAATGCTCCTTGAATAAAAGCTGAAGAGATGTAAAGAAACAAATCATGGAGCTCTAGGAAAATTGTTCCAGTGAAAGAGAAACTGGCATGACTATCCCAGAGCAGTTTTCTCTGCATAACTTAAAAATCAGTGTGGCTGAGCAGTGCTACAGTAGTCAGAGATGATGTCAACTGATGCCTTACAGGGTAGAATGAAAATTTTGGATTCTCCCATATGTAGGATCTTTGAATGGAAGAGCAGAATAATCTTTTTGTTATAGGCTTTCACATGTTGTATAAGAAATACAATAGAAAAAAAAAGACAAAGAAAGATAAAGATCCAGGTTAAACCTGTCTTAGTTGTTCAAGTCCTAGATGACCATTCCTTAGTCTCCATCATCTGTGGGGCTGGTTCCTAGATCACTACTCCTCGATCTCCATCATCTGTAGAGCTGGTGAGAAGATAGGGGGGTATGAAATGTCTTAATGAAATAGCCGACAGGATTTCCTGATGAGTTAGGTGTGAGGCATAACATACATGATGCAGTTTGGGTGACTCTAAGATTAGCCAGGATAAGCACAAACATGAAGTTACCATCACTGAGACAAGGAAACCCAAGAAGACAATGGATGAGAAACGTCGGGGATTTTGATCTTACCTATGATAGGAATCCACATTAGGATACCAAACCAAAGACATGCAGCAAATATTTTGATGCAGGACTGTGTAATTCAGCAGAGAATTCTGGCGAGTCATCTTTATATGGGCAGTTTTATATTCTAAGAACTGAAGTGGGTGACTTATGGGAGTAAGTATAGAAGAAGAAAAACATGGAATCTTAATGTTCTCCTTGTCTAGCTGAACACCAGAAATCCCACGGAGTTTAAAAATATGTGTGCAGACCAGAGCTCAACAACAAACTCATTGACGAAAAATTTTTTAGAAAAAGGTCCAGAAATCAATGTAATTGGCTTCTTTAGGCAACTGACTATTTAGAAACTGAAATATGTTCGGGTAAATCTTTGTAGTAGAAAGTTGGTTTAACATTGAGGAAATACTTTTTCTCCCCCACATTTACTGCCATATTAAAAAAAAAAACAAGATATGGCTTTCCTTTCCAAGATCACTTCATCAGCTCTCTATAGGCTCTGATTTCATCCATCCTTACCTGCATGTTTTACACCATTAGCTCAATTACTCTTTTTAAAAGTTAAATATAATTATATAATCTTTCTCTTCCCCTTTCTTCCAGCTTTTCTCATGTAGCCCCCTACTTGGTTTCTCTCCAATGTATACTCTCTATTTCTTTGTTGGGGTGTGAGTCTACGTGTGTTCCTAAAAGTATACATACAACCCATCTAGTCTGTTTCACATTACTTATATTTGTAGTTGGGGTTGACCACCTGATGTTGGATAACCACTCAAGGATCCTTCCCCAGAGATGACTCTTTCTCCTGCTCTCGGCATTCCTTAGTAGCCTGTAGCTCTTTATCTGGGGCTGAGGCCCCATGAGATGTCCTCCCAGGTTAGAGTTTCCATTGGGGTCATCCTTAGCTAGCCTCAGCTCGCATACACCATCCCAGGTAATGCTGACTTACACCTGTAGCCAGGATTCTCCTTTGCTCTGCAGCTGATAGGAAGTCTGCTCTCTGTGACCTTTCACCTAGTTATCTTCCACCCATGGTCAACCTCAACTCTATCGCCACTTCCTTGAAGGAGATTTCTCAAACTTCTCTGACTAAGCCAGTTATCCTGAAGGCAATGGACTTTGATAGACACGTAGGAAGCTAGGAACAGAAAGGTTTATAAAGGAAATAATAAAGGATTTTCTATAAAAACATCATAATGGGTTACATAATATACGTATTAAATAGTTCAAAACCTCTTGTTTCTATATTTACTAAAGAGACAACATATTTACCCCATACTTTCTCTTTTTCTCCTCTCTCTCTCTCTCTCTCTCTCTCTCTCTCTCTCTCTCTCTCTCT
>LOEQ01003725.1:3277-20777 GCA_001685075.1 Bramus lutescens | reverse complement strand
AAGCATTAGAGGCAGCACAGTGAAGCATTAGGGGACACTATGATCTCTGCAATCCTCTAAACCTGCTTCTCTAAAAGTCTTAGAAAATAAAATTTATTTTATTTATTTGAATGCCAAAGTTACCTAATTTTACTTTTTTTCATAATGAATCAAGGTCATTTAGAATTAGATGAGTATATAGACAGTACAGATGGAAATTATATATGTTTGTTTCTTATCTGCTTTGAAGAGTCATGTATTAGGAACTAAATTTACTGGATTTGTGTTGGACTGATTCTTACAGAAAGTAAACTCTCCAGGTATACCTGTTGTAGCCTGGGTAGCTTTCAGTGACATTTATTCTAAGTAAAAAGAAAGAAAATACAAAGAAATATACACCTACACTCTATGTATTTTCTGTATTCCAGTGAAACCTTCACAAATTAAAATAATATGACATTCTTTATTTTTGGTTGTTTGTATCCTGAAACCTTGAATTTCTCAAGAAATCTTCACATAAATAAATGTGATTTTGGTTGGGTATGGTGTCTCACAGTTGCAATTCTAGCACTCAGACTGAACAGGGCATTGGCATGAGCTTAAGGCCAGCTTGCACTGAAATGTGAGGTTCTGGCTCAAAAAACCAAAATGCATGTAACTTTTGCATATTTAATACAAATTCATATAAATCACGATGTATCTGAGGGAGTATCAAAATATATGACATTCTACAACGGTACTAGAGTATACCACAGAAAATCATAATCTACTTGAAAATTCCAAGTACTTGAAAAATACATACACATACATATGCATTATAAATGTTTGATGTAAAGTACAAAATTTCAAATATCATTTTGTATACTGATAATATTATAGAAAAAATTTTAATACATTCAGAAAATTGCCTAGTTTGGTTTTCTACAAAATTCAAGCTCTTCACTGATTATTTTTTGTATTAGTGATCTGATTTAAGTAGTTACACAGTGCTGAGCATTGTAAAGACATTTTTATATACATCATGAACTTTGACTGCACTGACACCTGTACATAATCATTTCTCCTCCTCTCCTCCCTATCCTCACTGTAATATATATATATATATATATATATAATCACCCTTATTCTTTTATGTTATACATGTTAATATATGCATGTGCCTATATAACCTAGGATCCCCATATGAGAGAAAATGTGATGTTTGTCATTCTGATTCTGACTTATTTCATTTAATATGATGACTTCTAGTTCTACCAGTTTTCATGCGAATTATATGATTTTCTTCTTCTTCTTTTTTTTAATATAAGATTTTATTCTTCTTTATGACTGAATAAAACTCCATTGTGTGCAAAAACTATCTGTTACTGGATACGTAGGCTGATTTCATGACTTTGCCATTGTGAATATTGCCACAACAAACATGGACTCTAGGCATCTCTGTTGTATGCTGACTTGAGTTTTTTGGGGATGTAGTTCAAGAGTTGTATAGCATGTATGGTTGTTTTGTTTTTAATCTTTGAAAAATCTCACGCTGGTTTCCACAGAGCCAGAATAATACACTCCCCCCACTGTGTATGAGAGTTTTCTTTTACCCTCAACATCACCAACATCTGTTGTTTGTTTTCCTCATGACTGACATCCTGAAGGGTGCAATGAGAACCAGGAAGTTCTGATTTACACTTCCTGATGGCTAAAAATGTTGAACATTTTGAAAGTGTTTATTGAACATTTGTATTTCATTTATTGAAAACCATCTCTTTGTTTCATTTGCTGACTTACTGGTTGTATTATTTGGGATGTTTAAGGATTTTTCAGTTCTTTACATATTCTAGGCATTGGTTCTCTAACAGATACGAGTTGTCAAAGATTTCTTCTGCTCTGTGGGATGTTTCTTCACTGTTGTTTCTTTTGCTGTACAGAAGCTTCTCAATTTACTGTGATTTGATTTGTCGGTTCTTAGAATTATTTTCTGAGCTGTGGAGTCCTTTTCAGAAAGCGCTTGCCTATATCTATATCATGAAGTGTTTTCCCTGTGTTCTCCTCTGGCAGCTTTGTATTTCAGGTCTAATGTTTGGAATTGACGCCGTACAGGGTGAGAGATGTGGATCTAGTAACATCCTCTCTCATGCAGGTATCCATATTTCAGAGCACCATTTGCTGAAGAGCTTAGAACTTGTTTATTGTTGGCTCCTTTCATGAAAATGTGGTGGATGTAACTGTGTGGATTTAATTCTGGGTGTTCGATTCTATGCCATCAGTCTATGTGCCTGTTTTGAGCCCATAATATGTTGTTTCTGTCACAGTACATCTGTAGTATAGTTTTAAATCAAGTGCAGTGATATCTCTAGCTTCAGTCTTATTGCTCATATTTCTTCCTCTGTTCAAGATCATGTGCATTTATATGAATATTGGGACTGCTTTTTCTAGTTTTGTGAATAATGTATTTTGATTGCGTTGAATAGATCGCTTTTGTAAACGTACACATTTTCACAATATTTTGCCAATCCATGAGCATGGAACATCTTTCCACTCTTTAGTGTCTTTTTCAGGTTCTTCAGCATTCTAAAAAGGTTTTATTGCAGAGCTGTTTCACCTTCTTGTTGAGGTTTATTCATAGATTCTGAAAACTACTGGAAATGGTATTATTTTTATTTCTTTCTCAACACATCCATGACTGGCATGTAAGGAAGCCACTAATTTGGAACACTGATTTTGTATTCTGCTATTTTGCAGAAAGTATTGGCCAGTTCTGAAAGTTTTCCAACAGAGTCTTTATGGTGTGTTAAGCGCAGGATAGCAGCAGTTATGTGTTTAGCCTATATATTGTGATTAGTTATGTTCCCTCCAGTTCTAGCTTCTCTTAGGGGCTTTTATCAAGAGGCGGTGCTAGACTTTATAAATGGATATATCTTCATCTTTTGAGATGATTGCCTAATTTCTGGCCTCGAATTTACTGCAATATTACATTTATTGACTTGTGCACATTGATCCTTCTTTGCACCCCTGGAATGAAGCCATTTTTGGTCATGCTGAAACACTCTTTTAATGTGTTGTTGGATTAAGCTTGCATGCATTTTAATTAAAACATTTTAACCTATGTTCATCAGGTAAATTTAATCAATAATTTTTCCTGTATTCTTACCCAGTTTTGGTATCAGTGTAATCCTGGCTTCCCAAAATGAGTTTGGTAGCATTCCTTCCCTTTATATCTCATGGAATGATTTCAGGAGCATTGGTATTGATTCCTTTTTAAAGGTCAAGTATAATTCAGCAACGAATCCATATGGATATGGACTCCTTAGTTGAGACTTTTTATGATAGTTTTAGTCTTATTGCTAATTTTAGGTTTATTTAAGATGCTATATATTCAGTTTAATTTTGATAGAACATATGCATTTACATGTCCATAAGTTTATTTATCTCTTCCAGATTTTCTAATTTGTTGGAATATAGATTTTGCATTTAAGAACATAATATCTTTATTAAACCTTTGAGAATTTCTTACATTCATACACTGTATCTTTATCATATTCATTTCCCACTTCTCCCTCACTCCTCCCAAATCTACTCCCACTTTCCCACAGCTCCATGTATTCTTTTTTATAAGCGCCTAATGAATCCAATTTGTGCTGCTGACATACTCAAGGGGGCTACACACAGAACAAAATCAATCTACCAGAGGCTGTGCCCTTTAATAAAACTGGCTCCTTTTCTCAAAAGACATCAATTGCCAATAGCTCCTCAGTTAGGGGTGAGGTCTTGTGAGCCCCTCCATACTCCACGCCTTCGTCATGTGCGATTGTGCAGACAAGCACAGCTTCTGTGAGTGTGTGAGTACAGCCGTGTTGCCACCCGCAGAAGTTTCTCCCTGATTTCTGTCTCTTACAGTCTTTCCGCCCCTCTCTTCCCCAATGGTCCCAGAAATATAGACTGTTATTTTTTAAGTGCAAGTCTTCCTTTTAATTTCCAGTTTCATTAATCTGCATCTTATTTCACTATCCTTTGCTTAGTATGGCTAATGGTTTGCTAATCTATATCTTTCCAAATATCAACTTTTGTTTTATTAATTTTTTATTTCTATTTCATAACCTATACCCCAATGATTATTATTTCTTTCCATCTACTAATTTTAGATTGTTTTGTACTTGTTTTCTAATACATTGAGATAAATTGTTAAGCTATTAACTTGAGGTGTATATTATTTTAATATATACATTTATTGCTATTATTTCTATCAAAAGCACTTTCATTTTAATTTGGCTCCAGAATTATTTTTATTTCTCTCCAGATTTATTTAATGTCTATTAATAATTTAATGGTATATATTTTCTGTAGTTTCTCTAGATGTTCGTTTTGAGTTTTAGTCCAGTATGATCAAAAAAAATATGAGACATTATATACACTTTTAAAATTTTATTGACTTGCTCTCTGTCCTAAATATGGTTGATTTTGGAGAAAAGTCTATGGATTTCTGAGCATGATATGTGTTCCATATTGTTGGGTAGAAAAGTTTAGAAGTGTCTGTTATGTGCATTTGGTCTAAGGTGTCATTAACTTTGATATTTCTTTGACAACTCTTTGTCTGGATGACCTTGCTATTATTGAGGATGAGATAACAGAGTCAACCACTATTATTATATTGAAGTCACTTGGTGCCTTTACATGCAGTTGCGTTTATTTTCTGAAATCTGGTGCACAGATGTTTAGAATTGCTGTCTCTTCTTGATGGTTTTTTCCCCCCATAACCAATATAGTAGTACTTCTATTATTTCAGGTGACCCTCTGACTTATGGGGGAACAAAAGGAAAAGGCAGAAGATTCTCTGTTTGGGAAGCTACTTAAGGTTTTTGCTCTTACAAACTTTGGCTTTGCCTTTATGTAGCTCACCTTCACAAGCAAACATTTATACTGATGCTGGCTCCAGGGAGCAGGTTAACAGTCATTCAGAAATCTTAATAACCAGTTGCAAACCACAAAGAGCTTGAAAGGGAACATGTTGCAAGTATTTATATCTTAGATGTCGTTAAATGTTAAAAATCAGGATTTTTTTTTGAAGAGCTCTTTATGAAAACACCACTAAGAGCAGCATTGCGGCTGATGGGAAACCAACAGCTACACATCAGACTCTGAAATCCATCACTGCTTTAGCTTCAAGCCCAACTTTCCCGGTCTTTGCTCTTAGCTAATAAGGAAGCCAAGCAGGAAGATCGATGCAGACCCCTTCCTAGAACACATGAGTTTTCTGTTACTGGTACCTGGTTCTAACTTTCCCAGTGATATTGCTTAGCTTTCCTTTGAACTTCATTGAAAACCAAGATGTTTCCAGGCAACCTCCTCCTCCTTCATCTGAAGCAAGAGCTACATCACCATCTGACAGCTCACCCAGTTTTTCCCACGTCCCTCCCCATCTCCCACACACATCTTCCTTTGTAACCCCCCCCGCATGTGTAACCTTGTGTTCACATTTCCTTCTTGAAAAATTAAAACTGATAGAGACATCCAAGCACAACTTCAGCTGAACCTAGATCAGTATCTTGGGATATAACTCTACCCTGAGCTTCATTACTCTAGTCTTCCAGACACATTCATCCTCATTCACACCCCTAGCTCTGTTTTCCACGATGGATTTCCTTCTCTATTCCTCCATGTTCTCTTCTGTTCAGACTATGATTACTTGCTACTGTTAAATGTTTCTAACTGCATGCAAAATAGCGACTGAAAAGTGCACACATTTCCAACTCAAGAGTATTCGTAAAACTAAAGCAGCTTCTAGTTCAAAATACATAGCATTTCCTGTATGTCAGAGAATCTTCACATTCCCTGTGCCTGAGGCTCACGAAGGTTCTAACTTCTACTATCATACTATACTCTCTGCAACTTTGTTTTCTTTGAATATAATAAGTAAAAAGGTTTGCTGCGGTTCCTGGTTTCATCTTATGGCTCCATTGACTGTGTTGTTGGGCGGGACCTGTAGGAAGGCAATGAATGTATCATGGCTGAAATGAAAGATGAAGAGGGGTACCCACCTCATGGTAGCCAGGAGGAGAAGAAGGAAGGAAAGGTTGGAGCATAAATAACCCTTTCAAGGGCATACCCACCCCAGTTACCTGATTTTCTCCCAGTAGGCTCCTATTCTAAAGCCTCAGGCTGACAATTAAGATAGCACGCTGGCCCATAGAGGACGCATTCAAGACACAGCACTAGGCCATGAGTAATGTCGTCCTCTCCTTTAGCATAGAGGACCAGTTCTCTCAGCAGCATCATTTACACCCTCACCAGCAGAATTTGATAGTTCCATTTGCTCAAGATGCACACCAAACACTGAAATTGTCTTTTAATTTAACTGTTTCAATGAGTGTGAGCATTTTTCAACTATACAATGTTGATACTTAGGACATCTAATTGCTTTGTCTTTGATTACAGTTCATTTTTAGAAATTGTTTATCATTAGTATGTGTGTATGCGTGTTTGTGTGTGTATGGGTACCCACAAGCCACCATGCAAGTATGGAGGTAAGGGTTCATCTTTCCTTCCACTGTGGATGCCAGGCCCTGAACCCAAGCTGTCAGGCCTGCACCTGAAGAACCTTTACCTGCTGAACCATCTCACCAGCCATATTGTCAGTAGTTTTAACTAAGCTGTTTTATTGAGTTTAACTCTACCTTTAAGTCAAGGTGCAACTACTTTTACATCCTCCTGGAAGGCATGAAATAACATCTGTCCTCTATCAATCCTCCATTTTATTGTGCACATTGATGGATAGCCTAACCATGGATCAAAACAGCACTGTATTTCTAGATTAAGGATGCAAAGTTTAGAAGGATAATGACTTAAATGTCCTCTGTCTCTGTCTCTGTCTCTGTCTCTCTCTGTGTGTGTGTGTGTGTGTGTGTGTGTGTTTGTATACACACATCCATGTATACACATACAGAGGCCAGAGTGGGACATCTGATGTCTTTCTATCATTCTCTGCCTTGTTTAACTAATACAAGGTTGAAAGTCTCACTGAATTGAAACCTTGTCATTTTGGTTAGGCTACTGGCCAGCAAGATCCTGGGATCCTTCTGTTGCTGTCCTCCAATTTTTGGGTTACAAACACGTGTACACACACAGCTTTTTTATGGGTGCTAGAGATTCTCAGGCTTGCGGAGGAAACATTCTCACCCACTGAGCCATCTCCCAGACTCTTGAATGTGTTCTTTAGAAATAATCAGCTATGACAAGGTCTGTTCTTGTTACTACAACAACCAAACAAAGGGTGGCAGAAAGTGACACTGTGCCTACTCTTTTGGCCCCAGGCCAAATAAGATAAGAGCTTGGTTTAGGTGATTCCCAGTTCTGTTGATTTTGTAAACATAGCTGGTTTCTTTTTCGCTTTCTTCAGGCTCCATCTGTTTCTTTATTTGACATTACAGAGTATCGAAATTACTCATGGACATCATAAAACAAAGGCCAAATTCATTTAAACCTTTCTCATTCAGAAAGCTATAGGACACGGTATCGTGGATATCATTATGCTCTGGATTGGAAAATAGTTTCCAGAATCGAAAGTCAAACATGGGCTTTGGAAATTTTGTAAGTGACTGACTTCTGCTAAGTCTGGTTTATTGGTAGTATTTGGTTTGTGTTTTCCCTTCTTTTAGCACCCAACTGATCTTTAATTCTGTGTGTCTTGGCTTTGGGGGACCAATGCAAATTTTGCATTTAGACCCGAGTTAGCAAAAAAGAATAACTGCTAAATTTGAGGGTATATAACTTAGAGACAATGTATACTGAAATGGAAAATATTGCAGATGAAGTTCTATCTGATCTCAGTGTGTTGCTTGCTACCTATAATCATCATTGGAGTAAATCCAGGCTACCTGCCTGAAAAATAATTGTATTATCACCTAGGAAAATATTCTAGCAGACTAACACATGTCACTTTTTCTAAGAGACATTCAAATGAGGTAAAACTTTGGGAGTTTTATTTCTTCAGATTGCTTCTCCAAGAAGAAACTAGATGACTATTAGCTGCTTTCTAAGTCTTTATTTTCATAATTTAGTGCTTTGAAAAATCTTTAAAAAAATGTAACTTGTCTATTTCATAGATTTCAATGAATTTATGTGTATGCATGTGTGTGTGTGTGTCTCTCTCTCTCTCTCTCTCTCTCGAGAGAGAGAGAGAGAATATGTGTGTGATTGTGGGTAGGTGTGACACAGCAATCACAGGAATGTAAAAGGACAGCTTTTGGAAGTTACTTCTCTGCTTCAACCATGGATTCCAGGGATCCAACTCAGTTCTCAGGCTTACATCACAAGCAAAGCACTTTTACCTGCTAAGCCCTCTCACCAGCCAAAAAGGAGTTTCTTAAAGATGCACAATATAAATGAAATTATTATATTTTAAGGAATAAAAGACAAACTTGAGAGAGAAAAAGAGAGTAGAAAATATAAATCTGTGGTAAATAGATATAAATAATGGACAATGGACCCTTAGCTTTACATCAACCTGCCAACCAGTGTCACAAAACTATAAAGTATAGGCCATCCACATACAGCTAGTAGCCTTTTCCCAGATGCAATCTAATAAAGACGGGACTTTTAACACTATGTCACATGATGACTAAGCTATGGGTTCTGGCAGGATCTGTGGGGCAGACATTAGACTCTGACTAAGCCTTGAACATGGTGCTTAGGTACAGCTTCATCAGAATCTCAAGGGTAGGAGGGCTATAGCTGGCATCTAGCCACGCTTAACACAATATATTAGATGTGGTTACTGCCCAAATTTCTTAGAAGTTCAGGGCCTTTATGAAGACTGGGACTAACACAACTTTTGTCAATGCCTGTGGGATATAGAATACTCTGTTGCAACTAGAGCCAACATTATTATTAATGACAACTTTTTACTTGGTACTTAAGGAAAGAAGCTGTGACTTACATGTATTGCCTAAACTTTCTGACACAAAGACTGAGAGATATTTGATAATTAATTCTTATGAAGCTAATTTGAATGAACCCACAGAATTGGAACTCTATGATGTAATAATGAACTGTATGATGAATAATTGAACACGATGACCCAATCCCAAATTGTAGCTTGAAGTAATCTTGAACAAGTCCAATAAATTATCTGAATTTTAATCCCAGCTACAGACAGGATAATATTCCTTTCTCAAGTGTTGTACTAAGATCTGGAGAGTTAGTTAAATTAATTTGCTTGCCTTGCAAGTCTAATGGCCTGTTTCATTCCCCAGAACCCACATTTAAAAAGCACTGTAGCACATGAACACTTTCAATCCCAGCCCCAGGGAGACAGACACAGGCTGATCCCNGGAGCTCAGCAGCCAAACAACCCACTCCACTTAATGAGTTCCAGGTCAGTAAAAGACCCTGTCTCCAAAGAAAATCAAATAGTATCTCAAAAATGGCACCTGAGCTGGTTGCTGGCCTTCACATGCTCACAGATACATGTGTACACAGCCAACATACATGTGCACTTGTACATACATAAGCATGCAGACATATAAATATACATGCTTGATGTATTGTGCTAAAATAAAAATATTTACAAATATCAGTTAGAAGCAAGTGTAGGAATGTAATGTGTATCTAACATACATTTTGTTCTTGTGAGTCATTAATATTAAAATTCAGCAAGAATGAACTAGTTGTTTGTTTTGTTTTGTTTTTGGACTTAAAATGAGATTTTGCTTAAGTTCCCCATCTGATTTCCCCCATAAAAGAATTTTCTTGAAGCTTTCTTGGCAAGTTTTCATTCTTTGGAGCGCGAATATATCCAGCCTTTATGGGCATCCCATTATGTCAGACTGTAAAATAGCTGTCAATACACAGAGTACCAATTCCTGATTTAAAAAAAAAACACATGAGTATTACTACATTCAGAGATAGTTAAACCTCAGGGAAGGAAATTTTGCATAGAAAGTGTATTTATTCCTAGGCTTTGCAGCAGTGTAGAGCTGGCATAAAATATGCTCTAGTTGCTCACCGTTGTCATAGAAATTCAAAACTAATTTTGTAAATACATCCAGCAGGGGCTCTATCAGTGGAACCTTAGACCCAGAGAGATTCAGCAAGGATGGAGACTGGTCAGCACCTTAGAATCTTAGGAAGCTTCTTTTCTTCTCTCTCTCTCTTTAAATTTTATTATTACTTTTATTACATTTTTGTTTATATATATATTGGCTTTTCGAGACAGGATTTCTCTGTAGCTTTGGAGCCTTCCTGAAACTAGCTCTTGTAGACCAGGCTGGCCTCAAACTCACAGAGATTCACCTGCCTCTGCCTCCTGAGTGCTGGGATTAAAGGTATGTGCCATCACCATCCAGCTATTTTAATTATATTTTTATTATTTAAAACAATTTTAAATTTAAATTTAAATACATGTTTATCATATTCTTCTCCCAAGTCCTTCCAGATTCTCTTCTCCCACCCACTCAACTTTAAGTTCTTTCTAAAACAGCATACAGGCTGGGCGTTGGTGGTGGCGCACGCCTTTAATCCCAGCACTCGGGAGGCAGAGGCAGGTGGATCTCTGTGAGTTNTCGAGGCCAGCCTGGTCTACAAGAGCTAGTTCCAGGACAGGCACCAAAAAAACTCCAGAGAAACTCTGTCTCGAAAAATCCAAAAAAATAAAAAATAAAAAATAAAACAGCATACAGAAAGGAATCCCACGTCACCTCTCCTTTTCTGTCTAATTAAAAAGGATGGTTTTAACTTTAACATAGCAAGATTACATACAATCAAACAGTTATCAAGCAAGAATTATAGTTATAATATTTGTATATATTTTGCCTTTTATCATAACTAAGTTAAACTATAACTATCAACTCCATCAAGGATTCCAGAAGGACGTATTATTACCTAATAAACAGGAAGTCCATTGTAAACAACTTCCAAAACTCTAGAATTATCAGAGACATCTAGCTGCCTGGACAGTCATCCAGAGTTCTTCTGTAATATTGGGGTGCCCATCTGTCAGCCTACAGGCCCATAGTATCCCGCAGATTTTTCCATGAAGCAAAAAATTTCAAAAACAGTTCTACCTATACTGGCAGTTTGCCAGTCACTTTCTTCTGTGCCCTGCTAAATGTCAGAAGTCTCTTTCATGAAGCAGGAACCCCAAAGGACCATCTCATATTCTTTAGGCAACTTCAGCAGTCATTTCACTGTGGTTCTTGCATATCTAGTTCATACAGCATACCATCAAGCAGTTCAGTCAAGAGCAGTGTCTTGCCCAGATGGATAACAAACTGTATAATGAGCCTCTTCGATGTCCATCATCCTCTTGAAGTGGATTGGTGCTGTGAGGAGCAAATGTGCCTCATGTCACAAAAAAGTCTCAATTTGTTAAAACATGTTAAATGGTATTCACAGCATACAGAGGGGAATCCCACACCCTTCTAGAATATTCATTTCGGACTGCCAAGTTCCTTGTGCTTAGGCCTCAAAGGAAAATTCTCAATCTTGTATTGGAATCAAACTGGAGGCCATGCTAACAAGGCAGAAGCAGGTAGAATACAAAGAGCAAGTGCAGGTAACAGTAAGGAAGGAAGTGGCTGGTCAGAACTGGAGACCTCAATCTCCGTTATTATCTCTAAAAAAATGAGAGAAGGACATGGTTAAAAGAAAAAGGAAATGACCCAAAGCCAGAATTAAAAACAAAACACAATTCAGGAAATCCTATGATTCTAGGAGAAAGTCACCTGCCAAGTTAAAGTGGGTCTTGGCTTTGGCTGAATTGCAGATAGGGCTTAGGAGTGGTAAGACAGTCCACAGGACGTCCCCCTCAGTAGGTTTAATCTTGACATTTTATTCTCTGAGTTTGTGTCAGTCTGTCTTTTTCTATTATCACATGCCCCACACCCTTGTCTTTTGGTTTTATTTTTTACAACTGGAAGAACAACAACAACAAAAGATTCTTTCAGAAATAAATTGGTATTAGAAGAGAAACAATAGACGCAGAGCCTGTGAAAAATCACACACAATATATAAAAGGAATAAAATAGGAATGAAAACAGAGAAAAGCAGCAGAAAGAGCTTGAGTTTTTCCTCTTTATTCAGATACCAGGTTAAATAACCACTCAATTCTAATACACAAAATTTGCAGAAGGACTGATTCTGTAAAAATACCAAAATCAAAGAGTTCAGCCCATTTGAAGAATGAACAAATAAATTCACGTGTCTGTGCTTCTTCGTTTTCTTACGTGGGTCCCCACAGATAAACATCCAATGAAAAATACAATGACTTTTTATGTGACATTTTAATGTCATTTGGTAAAATGTAGGCAGAAGAATGTATTTCTCTGATGGAAAGTAAAGATGGCAAACAATCACAGGCATGTGCATGATAAGCATGTCTAATGGTGTGCTTCCCAAATGTCCTTAACTAACGAGAGGGTTCAAAACTCCCAAGAGGATCTTATGACCTGAATTTTCTCAATAGAAGTGTGCCTGTCATTTGAATCCATAGCAAGGCTTTCCTGTACTTGAATAAGCTTAGAAATTATCTAGTCACAGCACTTGAGGGTGGTGAGGAAGATGGTACACATCACCAGAATGAGACTGCTGCAGATCTGCGAATGCCTAAGCAGCAGCAACTCCTCACTTAAATGAAGTCAAATCACACAATGCAAGCAAAACAAGCAAGATACAGGAAACAGAATCTTTGAATACTTCCAAACACTGATACTTTTTTTAAAGCTGCTTGAACATCCCTCTAGACATGGCCGAACTCTGGGTGTAAGCTCTGTCACTGTCTTACCAGCTTTGTACATCATGGGTAGCACTTTATTTAGTAGGTATTTAGTGTTATAAGTTAATTAAGGACATTGGGAAGTACACCACCAGATATGATGCTCAAAGTAGAAACTGCCATAATTGTTTTGCCATCTTTATTTCCCATTAAAGATATTTATTCAAGTTGAAAACACAGAAGCCAGTGTTTCGTTACTCATGAGCTAAAGACCCCTTACCCCTTCTAAAAATCTTGAAGAATAGAGTTGGCCCAGTACCTACTCTGAGACTTGGAAAAGTCCCTAATTGTTATATACAAAAGTTACCATGACAAACTGAGCGTCCACCCTTGACCTGCTGTCAGGTTTCCTTTATAAGCAGCAAATGGGAAATTTCTGTCTTAGGAAATTTTCTGGTTCTTGTTATAGCGTTCATACATCTTAAGAAATTTACAGTTAACATATTTCTACCATAAGTGAACTGGCCTTCCATCCTTTCCTCCAAAATTCCCCAAAATGATCCAGATACAAAACATTTATTTTGAGATAAAAGTCTTACTAACCAAAATCTTGAGAATAAAATGCTTTTGTGTGGGAAAATTTGTCTGCTAAATCTTTTTCAGAATGAATTTGTAGCTAAAATGTTGCCAGCTGTTTTTTAGTGCCAGGAAACTAAGATGTACTCTGTGGATATTCTGAACAGTAGAGGCGTTAATGTAATATTGGCCAGATCCACTAATGTGCTAACATTTTACAAATGATTTAAAGCTTAATAAGACGGAAATAAAATGCAGCATTTAAATTTATTTAAATAAGATGTTTTATAGTTATGCTTTAAACCATTCTAGTGCATTTACTTGATTATTATATTTATTTTCCCTTTCATGAGATAATAACATCATTTGAATCTTTTATGATGAGGAGATTAGCTAAACTGGAGAATATTCCCCACAGCTATATTCAAACACTGATATATTGAAATCTTCTTAGCATATTTACCCAAAGTGGCACAGTCATACATAGTGCTTTTCAGTCAGAAAACATCTTCACTGTCCGGTTCTGGAGAACAAAAGCAACTCAAAGTAATGATGTTGGGATTAGGCAGGCTTTAGACACTAGGATGTTGCTTTGTCCCAATGACCTCAGTAGGACATCTTTACCAAAGCTCATTTTGTAACACATTCAGTTCATTGATCATGCAGATGATGGAAGACACAAAACCATCGCTTTCTGTAGTACCGTTCTTTGCATCAAACCTTTTGGGTCATAAAAGAACTCTTACGTCTTCTAGCATGCTTTTTCAGTCACTATCATCAGTCAGAATCTCCACCTACTCTTGGCTGTTATTACAAGTATGTGGCCATGGCCTCCCTTCCTCACATGGACTTAACCACAGTGAGCCACCCTTCCCAAGATGGCCACAAATCTCTCACTGAAGTGTACATTGCCAACGGTTACACCATTTCAAAGAACTACTCTTCTAGTTGGATGGTACTGGTTACCTTTGTGTCAGTCTGATCAAAACTCCCGACAAAAGCAATTCAAGAGAAGGGGATTTCTTTTAGCTCAGAGTTTCCGGCCACAGCAGCAGGAGCATCCAATACACATTGTTCTTATCAAGTTATGCCAGGAAGCAGGAAGAGAAAAGAAAGGATCCAGGAATAATACATCATCAAGGAGCCACACCCCTCCCCCAGTAACCTACTTCCTCCACCTGAACCTTTTCCCCAAATTTCCATAATCTCACAAATAGTGACACCATCTGAAGACTAAACATGAAACTCTGGGCATGTCAGACTTGAATCAGAGCACAATAAATGGAGAAGTGCTTGACAGTGTCCCACGTCTAATTTCTCTGTTCCTACACATTTGGGTGTGAATATTGGCATCTATGTCATGTTATTAGATGTAGCATTAGTACTTGATCATAGACTGTTTCAATGACAAGAAAAAGGTTCTCTGCTGATATATTGTTTTCTTACAGCTTATTTGTTTCTGCTAAGTTTCATAGCCTACTGGACTCACTCTGGTATTTTCCCTTTGGATTGCTGCATAATTAATCTGCCATTGAAACCAAAGTCTTTAGTCACTCCAAACTATTGTTGTGACTTTTTGCTTTGATTAAAATCAATTAAAAAAAAGCAAACTAGCAGACAAATATGATGACTAGCATTTCCTTTCAAAACATGCCAACTGTGATAATTATTTGATTTTGCACGTGGCGTGTTCAATGCATGCATTATGGAATTTTGTATTTAATAAAAGTTTAAAATAAGCTCTTTATTATCTCTTCATCTCTGTTAATTTTGCTTTTATTTGGAAAGCTAGATTTGTAATTTAAAGGTCCTACAAATGAAACAAAGGTCTGAGGTACTAACTTCAATATTTTGTCTAATCATGTGTTCCAATGAAGAACTCTTTCTATATGTAACTTAATGTCAATGAAAAGTCTTTTTCTGTAAAAAAAATCCATATTAGGTATATCCATATCTAATTTTGTTAATATCATTAAAGCAAAATACAATCACTGATTTAATTTATCAAGTTCCTCAACTTTTCTTCCTCTCTCATCCTTAGTCTTACATTCACTCTCTTCTCTGTTCAGTGTGTGTGTGTGTGTGTACGTGTGTACATGTGTGTATGGTATGTGTGCATGTGTCTGCATGTTTATGTGTGCACATGTGTGTGTCCATGTATGTGGTATGTATGCTTGTGTCTGTGTATCTATGTGTGTGCATGTGTGTGTCCATGTGTGTATGTGTCTGTGCATGTATCTGTGTGTGTCTGTGTGTGCATTTGTGTGTGTGTTCATGTGTGCGTGTATGTCTATGTGTATACAGTATGTGTTCATGATTACATGATCCTTAAATTTCAACTTTGTCTACGTGATTCCCTTTAAGTGAAATATTTTTGCAGTCTCGTAGTAGCAATATAGATGGGAGGGTAAAACCCTCCCATCTATTTTACAGAATATTTTAAAGATGGCAAAGGTGATACTGAGATGTCTTCATTGTGAGGATTCTCCAGGTCGGTCCTTGTTTGCACTTTGCATTCAGTGTTGACCCCTGATCAGACCACAGATCCGCATCTTAGAGAGGATTTTCTCATGTTAGCAGATAAGTCCTTTGTTAGTTCCCCAGATGACTCAGAAAATCTCCTAATATCAGACATTCTGAGTTGCTTCGTGGCTCCACACTTTGGAAATGGCATAAAATTCCACAATTTGAAGGTAGCCTAACTGAAAAGCATTTAAAGGTTTTAACTCTAATCATTAATCATTCAGGAACTGTAGGCTCCATTTTGTGTGTTAGTACATGTGCCTGTTCGGTTTCAAAGCAAACACCAGTCACACCGACGTCCCGACTTCTCAAGCCATGTCTGGGTCTTGCCTGCAGATCATTTCCTCTTGCTGCCTCCATCTCCCATTCCTACACCTCCTTCCTCCCTTAATGTGACTAAAGCCCACTCATATTTCAAAGTCAAGCTCAGCTTTCTTATGGACTTCCACGTTAGCCACGTTAGATAACGCCTCCTCCTGTCCCTGAACTCCACTCCTCTCTTACTAAAACCACTCACTCTTCCCTTTGCTTTAATTTAGCTATCAAATACACAGGATGAGATACTGCGAAGGATACAGGGGCCTTCTGTGGAAGTAGAAGAATAGGAGGGGCTGGGGTGTGTCGGAATTGCTAGAGTACTCGCCCAGCATGCACCAAACTCTGGATTCAATCCCCGTGTCTTGAAAAACGGAGCCTGGAGCACCATGCCTGCAGTCCCAAGGGAGGGGGCGGGGCAGAAAGATGAGGAGCGCAAGGTCGTCCTTATCTACATAGGAAGTCCAAGCACACCCTAGACTAAATAAGACTTCGTCTCAAAAACTCAAAAATGAGAGCAGAGGGAATGGAAAAGAATTTTAGGCATAACTCAGAGGATAATTAAGAAATGTTCAACATGCCCTGAGGAAAAAAATATAGATGGGAATAAATCTCCTCTAGAGGGAAATAATTAAGGTGTTTCTCAACAATGAATGCCAGATCGGGTATCTCTCATATATCTTTCATTAAGTCTACCATGTTAAACACACAAGTTAATGTTCTATGTTTTCAAATGAACTTAGCTCCACCCGATGGATGATACTGACCCACAGAGAGAAGAATGGCTGCACTCACACATTTGACTGCCAATAACTAGATAGCATAAGGAAAAATAGCTGCCAAGGCAACATCACCCCTGAGAAATAGCATAGGACACTCTCTTCCTCACCTTAGATGGCCGCTAACACGCTCTCTAAATAGAAAGAGGGCAGGTGACTTCAGGGGACTTTGGATCATTTGTGTTGCCTAAAGCTAATTAACTACTTAAGCCTATTCCTTATGATCTTGAAAAGCCTTATTAACCACAGAAGAGTTTGTGTAGCTCGGATTCGAGTTTGCACAGTAATCCATCTACCATTGTAGAATACTTATATGGCTTTCCTAGACTTTGTCCCTGTTGCTTTAAATGTTTGGGTTAATTACATAGTTGCTTTAGAATGCCTTTGCCAGTTGCTTGCTCCTGGCATTGAAAAGCAACTTCATAAATTGTTTTCAAGCTCATATAAGAACTTTATCCTCTGTTGAGTTTTACCTTGAAAACCAATGACCTGTGAAGGAGCTGACTCTCTTCCCAGCCATCAGGACTTTTTGCAATATCTTTGTTCTTCAGGCCATGGCTCAGTGAGGAAGGAAGTTTACCGCCAAGCTGATGACCTGAGTTCAATTCCCAGACCTCACACTCACATGGTG
>LOEQ01003724.1:92775-126369 GCA_001685075.1 Bramus lutescens | reverse complement strand
ATCAGAAGCAGGAGCGACAAGCCATAGAAACCAAGTCAGTAAGCAGCACTCCTCCATGGCCTCTGCTTCAACTCCTGCTTCCAGGTTCCTGCCCTGCTTGAGTTCCTTCCCTGATATCCCTTAGCCATGAACTGTTGCTTTTGCTTCTGGTGTTTCATTACAGCAATGATACCTCTAACTAGGACAGTTAGAAGCCATGACGATTCCCTCTAGTCTTCAAGCATTTTGTTAAAACACTCTAGAAGTGTTTAGGGCGTCTTTTTTTCTGCTCTTGCTCTTTGGTTAATAATAATTAAGCCCCTTCTTCCTCTGCTATATTAGAGCAAGAAGTCTTGCTAGCAAGAGACACCAGTTGCTATAATGTGTTTATTTACAATTCTGTCCCAGGATTATCTATGCATTATTCTTAATTTTCCCCATTATTAAGTCTTCAAATGACACTAAGCTAGATCTAGCCCAGCAGTGTCCTAAATGGGATAGAAAGGACTTGTGGTTCTTTGAATGAGAATGGGTTCCATAAGCTCATTCATGTGAATGTTTGATCACCAAGCAAGGGAACTCTTTTAAAGGATTAGTAGGATCAGTAAGTATGGCCTCATTGGAGAAGTATGTCACTGTGTGTGGGCTTTGAGGTTACAAAAGCCCATGCCAGGAGGAGGTACCCTCTTGTAAGAGTTAAGAGTTCTCTCTCTCTCTCTCTCTCTCTCTCTCTCTCTCTCTCTCTCTCTCCAGGGTCTACCATGCCTAACACCATGCTTCCCACCATAATGACAATAGGGCAAGCTTCCTAAGCTGTGATCAAGTCCCCAATTAAAGGTTTCCTTTATAAGAGTTGCCATGGTCATGGTGTCTCTCCACAAGAATAAAACAGTGGCAAAGACAGGAATCTTTGGATAAATGTTCGGGTTCCATATGCTACTAGCACGATGCACTGTGCCTTTGTCACAGTTGAGTGTACACAGTCCTACCCTTAAGCTTCCCACCTGCATGTTTTAGCATCTTTATCATCTTCTGCACACAGGATCATCTTCTCTTATGTAACTGACTGCAAAGAATTATTAAATGCACAACCCCTATAGAAACTATGAGAAAAAATAATACACTTTTGCTTAATAAAATGTGTTTTTAAGGCAAAGATACCATTTTCTTGATAGAGGTTTTTAAAATAGAATTCATCTACTTAGAGTGTAGGTAACAACTGGCTGATTCAACTAAAAAAGAAAGAGGTGCGGAAAATACAAACACACAGACTGTAAGCAAGGTCTGTATACTGTTTTACAACTTTCTTAACAATGATACAACATGAAAATATTTGACGCTCCTCATAAATAATTAGGACTTATTTTATAAAACTTGTTAAATCCAACTGTGCTTATTTGTCTGTGTCTAAAGCGATGTTCACTGGATTATTTTCCTTGAAACTACACTGTGCTTAAAGGTCAATGGATTCATGGCTCTGGATTTTGCCTCTGTGTCAATGGATGTCTTTGATGTAGCATTTTATCCTTTGTAAGGTAAACAATAGATGTTCTTATTATCTTATTATCTTGGTATCACATAGTTAAGTATTTGTTTTTGAAAAAAGCAACATGACTGGCCTTGGGAGTGGACCAGGGAAATTTAAGTAAAAATTGAATGAGGGAGAACATTAATTTTTTCCTGCTGACTTGTTTTCTCCTTTGACACCACATGCAACCAAGGAGTGAGTGTTGAGTTCCTATCTTGTTAAAAAGAGGAATTGTAGATTAGATACAGTTAAGAGGAAGACTTGGGTAGGAATGGGTTGGTACACATAACAGTTCAGCAAACAGAAGTGTCACAATGGGATACCTCACTCCAGTAAGCCTCAAGAAGCCCTGTGAGAAAGAAGAGTTAAGAACAGATGGGAGGATGGGTCATTTCCAAAGAGTAGGGACAGCCTACTGTAGAAAGTAGAGCTAAGGGAGATGATGCTGATGCCAGGAAAGGTTTAACAATCATGGTTTTCACGGTGTTAAAAAGGTAAAATACACTTAAAGAATCCGAGGGAGGGATTTCAAGAAGCCATTCCAAAGGGATGCACAACAACAGATGATATGAAGACTATCAAAGAAATCATACAAATTCATTACAGCACCACATCTGTCTGTGTTCTTTATAATATTATAATCTATGGGAAAATACAGCTTGGAAAATACTTGAGCAGATTTGTATCTGAGTGAGCAAATAAAGGCAGGAAAATTTTATTCTTATCAACCTGTTCAGGAGAGCTCTGGGAAAAGTACATGGTTGGATGAAGACATAGAAACCAGCTTTATTAAATGTTCATGTCATGTGAGCAGAGAGAGATGGCAAATGCCAAAAATGACAAGAAAAAATGCAAAACATGCATGAGGGACAGGAACTCTGTGCTAAAACAGAAGCCTGACACTGAGCAGGGGACTGTGAGGTCTCACTTACATATGACAGGAAAGACTCATCCACATATCAATGTTAGTTAGAAAAACATGTCTATTTTGCTTCGTTTAGTAAGCTCAAAATGAACAAGTGATATTCCAGAATAATTGCAATTTTCTATAATTAAAGAATGATACCCAGCAAAAATGAAAGGTAACAAAATTCTACTATAACTGATGCTGTCTATTTTCACATCTGGGCCATTCCATCCTATGTTGACTTCCCTTTTTACTGAATAACATTAGTGTCCTAATTATCCTTAGTTGTAAACCTGACATAGCATTGAGAGAAGCAGCTTCCATTGAGGAAATACCTAGATTGGATCGCCTGAAGGCCTGTCTGTAGAGGACTGACTTGACTAGTAATTGATGAAGGAGAATCCCATCCGTTTTCAGTGGCACCATCCCTAGACAGGTGATCCTAGTCTGTATAAGAAAGCCAGCTACACACAAGTGAGCAAATGAGCCAGAGAGATAGCCAGAAAACAGTGTTCCTCCATTGTTTCTGTTTCATGTTCTTCCATGGTTAAGTTCCTGCTTAAATGTCTGCCCTGGCATCCCTCAATGATGGACTGCTACCTGAACGGAACTTTAGATTCCAACTTGATAACTTCCTGTTAGAAGGTCAGTTTGGTCCCCATGTCCTTCTTCATAAATCCGGGACTAGATTAGATCACCATCCACAGTGTTTTTGCCCAGATGAGCTATGTCACACTCATCCCAATTGCTTGGAATCCAACACACGAGGCCACAAGCTCCAGGGACACAGGTTGTGCCTCCACTATCTGGTGGGTGAGATGATTAAATAACAGTTTCATTTATATGAGAAAACAGATGTAAGACTAATATTAGAAAGTTATATGGAAGAGGAAGTTGCTGAGCTTAGGAAGCAGGTTCTCTGTCTCCCTCCCTTCTGAGAAGGGAAGCTGCGCTCCATGCTGACCTTGGGCAATCAGCTCTAAGAGGATGGAGATTAGTGTGACCTGTGACCCTGCTGACCTTTGGCATTTAGCACTGAAAGGATGAGGATTAGAACGACTCTTGGCACTCCATTTCCCTGTCGCTTCCTGATTTTCAGTAATTTATGATTTAATGGAATAATTTTTCGTTTATTCCTCTAAGAAATAAATGTTCTGTCTGTAAGATTGGTATCTTATATCGTGAATTTAAATGTCTCTCTAGGTATTGAAATCTAAAAGAATTAATTCACCATTTAAAATATGCTATATTTAGCATGGCAAAAATTAAAGAGTGTTATTTTTAATTTCTACACAAAATAGAGTGCACTTTGTTTAAAAAAAAGAACACTGTGAGCTAACAAAGCATGCTAATTAAGTATATGTTATTCTTAGTATATTCTCAGAGTGTTTCATTCCAAACTTCTATTTTCATCCTTTGAAAAACTCAAAAGATGTTATTAGCTTGAATTAAGAGTTTCTATGCTCACTAATCTGTATTAACACATTAGCAGGAATGCATTGCATTTATAGTTCATACTTCTCAAATGTTTATGAACATGAACTGAGACACATGAGAATGTTATTTGAATTTGTCTTAGAAAGATTTCTGTGTACATAATGTGTGCATTCTATCTAACTCAACATCAGTCAAAAATTCTCCAGTTCAGAGAACCCCACAGAAGACAAGGAGGACAGACTTTAGGAGTCAGGGGGTGTGGAGGACACCAGGAGAACATGGCCCACAGAATCTACTAAGCAGGGCTCATATGAACTCACAAAGACTGAAGCATCAAACATGGACCCTACATGGATGTGCAGCAGGTCCTCTAGTGATGGCTGTTTTCTGTGATGTTACATGTTACATGTGATGTTAGATGTTATATGTGATGTTAGATGTTACATGTGATGTTAGATGTTATATGTGATGTTAGATGTTACATGTGATGTTAGATGTTATATGTGATGTTACATGTTACATGTGACAGCTGTTAACTTGGCATTTTTGTGGGACTCCTAACAGTGAGAGCAGGTATATCTCTGACTCTTTTGCTTTCTCTTAGGACTCTTCACCTGCTATTGGGTTGCCTTGTCCAGACTTCATGTGAAAGTTTTGCCTTGTCTTATTGTATGTTGCTCTGTCATGTTTGGCTGTTGTCTCTTGGAGGCCGGCTCTTTTCTGAAGGGAAACAAAGGGGGAGAATATCTGAGGAAGGTGCTGTTGCATGCATCAGCACACATGTGCATGAACTAGCACACATATGCACATTCAATAAATAAATGTTTACAAATAAAAAGAGGACTCAGAACTGCTCTGTGATCCATTTGCACAAAGCAGAGAGAATTTAATTTTAATTGGAACTTCAAAGTCAACTTGGAAATACACTTTTAAGGGACTCCATCTGTGAGAGCAGAGCTTCAGGTTACACATATTCTGACTCTGATGTCCACTCCTTGGCAGCCAGCCAGCTTCCAGGTAAAGGTCACTGTGGAGCAGGGATTATGAAGTATTAAGAAGCTTAAAGGGAGAAAAAGATAATTACCAAGTATCCAACTCATTTTATAAAAGCCTAGTAAATTCTAATACTTAATAAAATTACAGATTATCAACTGTAAGATAATCTTTGACAACAAATTGTATTCTAAACAATAAAGGGAAAATAAATTGCTTTATCTGCATTTAATCATGGCACACTATACACTTTTCAGTTATCCTGAAAGTGCACCCTTCTGAATTTATTTTAATCTAGAAAGAGTATCCAATGAGCAGATTTTATCCATAAATGTATGTTTAGTCTTTTAAAATCTTAAGAATTGCAGGGATTGAGCTCAAGTCAATAAGGTTCAGATTTATTTGCTGAGATTCATAACTCAGGAGTATTGGAGACCCTGCAATGTCCCTAATACCTCACACTATGACACAGAAAATGGAAGGCTTTTCTTAATCAGCTGCACTGAATCCAAGCTGGAGTTCTCTTGATGGATGGTTCACCTTTCCTTGAGTTTGAATTGTGTGGACTGGGCCTTAGTGCAAATCTTGATTGCATTGAAAGTAATGACAGATTTAAAGGGCTTCGGGAAGTGTTGTTTTATTTGGTTTTAGCTTTTTGAGACCAGGTCTCATGTGTCCCAGGCTGGTCTCAAACTTACATTGTAACCAAGAAAGAAGCTCCCACCAGAGTATTAAAGTAAAATTGATGGCCAAGGTACTTTGTAGAGCTATGTTAGATGCTGAGTATGAACTAAGGCAGAGAAGAAAATGCCTGTAAAGTCAGGCTGCACGTGGCTCAGTGCAGCTCCTCGCAGAGATGCAGACCTGCTCAAGTCCTCTCCCATACAGGCAGAGCCCTCTGTCCTTGGTGAACTGCTCCTGGGATTTAGAGTTTAGAGTACTGAACCCAGAAACCCAAGTTATTCCAATGAGAGAACTATTGTTCCAAACACATTGAAGAATTAGAAGATTGTCTTTCTGGAACTGTGCAAAAAACTGCACTCTTGCTAAGAAAAACCCACTGTATTTCATTACGTTTATTTGCACAGGTTGACTCATCCCCAACAATTCTATCATATTGGTCTCCATCACTCAGCACAGCCAGCCCCAAGTATTCACAGACCTCTGATCCCTTCCCTGATGAAGAAGGTTTGCTGTACCAAGAATATTCAAAAGAATATATCACTGCTCTTAGCAGTAACGCAGGCCTCGGCCTCATGGTCTCCCGAGATGTAATCACCTTGAGAGGCACATGCCTTATTAGGGGTGCAGCCATGGGGAATGATTAGGGAACTCATCTTCCCTAACTATAAGGGAAAATTGGTTGCAGTATTGATAGGAATTGGGTAGACCTGGTAGAATTTCTTCTTTGTGTTTGGAACTGAAATGTTCCCCTGAGAGGCTTATATGCTTTGAGTGCTCAGACCCCAGCTTCAGTGCTGTTTGAAGAGTAGAGCTCCCTTAGGAGGTAGAGCTTGGGTGCTGGGAGGTCACTGGGAGCGTATCGATATAAGGCCTATGGTCTGTCCTGCTGCCGCATGTTCTAGCTGGCTTTCTGTTGCTGTGGATGAGCACCTTGTCCAAAAGCAACTTAGGTACGGAAGGATGCGTTCTTTCCTACATATGTAGATTACAATCTGTAAACAGAGGCTGTGCTTTGGTTTCCTGGATGTCCAGACCCAAATAATCACACCCTCTTCATAATGCTATACTGTAATCCCTCTGAAACAGTGAACCAGGATGAACCTTTCTCCTCTGGAGTTGTTTCCACAAAGTAATTTATTCACAGGATGTGAAATAAATTAAACAGTTACTTGGCATAGCTCACATCAATCTCACTTAATGAACCAGTCTCAAAATACTAGGAAGCATGAACCTGACTACATGGCAGGGTTTGAACATTTTGCAGACTGTTGGCCACGAAACTGTACAGTATTAGACAGAAAACTGCAATTCAGTTTTTCCCTCTAACTCGATGCTACAGTGCTTTAGTTCAGATGAGCCTGTTGAATAGAAGCTAACGAAGAAGAAATACATTTCAAACAGAAGAACAGACACCCGTCCTTTCGCAGGCTACTAAATCAGAACTGTCAGACTGGTGGAAAGCCCACCCTTCTTCCACCCTATCCTCAGGATTGTGATTCTCTGCGCTAAATCACCAGTGCCTCTTATTTCATCTGAAAAGAAGAAAGGCGAGACTGGAAATGAGGGAGGGATACGTTTTTCAAAAGATGAGGGAAGTTGCTAGGTGAAAACTTTTCCACAGTGAAGAGAAGCAAGGTGTGCAGTGGCGGTGGTTGGCATGACTGAGTGGTGAGGAGCAGGGGTGAAGTGTCAGTGCCAACTTCACCTCTGGGTTTGGCTGTCCGTATCCACCACCCACGGCACACTCTGTTCACAGCCTTCAGGTCGCTTGGTTTGCTACTGGCAGCAGCCTGAGCTTGTGGTGCTGGCTAAGTGGGAAGCCTTCGGAGATTCATTCCTCTTCGGGTCTCAGCCTGCTGCTGGGTTGGCTCCGACTGCTAGCCTTGGCAGTCACATGCCCAGGCTATTTTTATAAAATGTGCCTTCTTTGTGAATTTTTTTAGGAGAAAGTGCATGTCTAGAGCTGCAGCTTGATCTGACCAATAAATCATACCATATCTATGTACACTAAGGGACTCTTGAAAAGACACCAACAAGTCAGAAAAGTCAGTGAACAGGGTACAGGGGCTGCTGAGAAAGGAGCAGAGTAAGGAGGAGTGAAGATATAAGTTATCCACTGAGTTCCAGAGGTGGCTATATAGCCATGATCACATGATGAATGTCCTTCCAGCTTTGCTATTAACTTATGAGTCTTTTCAGCATAAGCCATATTTCTCATACAGGATTTTCAATAGTTTCAAAATCATAAAATATTTAGACATGATTGTATGAGCCCACGAAGAAAATTACAGCTTTCCATTGTAAAACATTAACTATTACTTATGAAAATACAATTATATTATATTTCCCATTGGAAATAGTCACATTTCTCTGTATATCCAATGCAGTTTCAGATATGGAAGAGTAAAACATGCACCTCAACTATGTTTTCTGCTAACTATTCAAAGAAAATGAAAAAGTGTGTCAACACAGGCATGGGTCCACAAAACTATCCTTTTGTACAGAGCAATTAATTGACTGCTGTCCACATCAATAAAATGCTTTGCTACCTAATGCCCATCCCCCACACCCAGGGAAAGTTCTGCCCACAGGATGATGCTGTAGGAAATCCTACAGAAGTAGCCTTTCAGTTACCCACCCTCTTGGGCATGGCCTCTTATGCTATAAATGCCAATATAAAGAGCTTGTTCACTCTTTTCTAGCTGCGGGATTTAGTTGCTGTTCCCCATTCAAGCAGAGGACTGTGATCTGTGAATCTACCCCTAAATAGATATCCCTTTATTATACTGAATTCTGAGCTAGTGTGGGATTTCTTTTTAGCGTCCATCTTCAGGATAAGGTGCTGGGATCTGATATATTATGTGTAGAGGTGGTCAGAGCGACCTGCAAGGCTTCATTTGTATAGCAAGACAACCTGCGGTACATAAACCTTGCCCAGCCTTGCATAGGCCACCATGGCCTTCTCTCATAAGGCCACTCCTCAGCCCTTGTAAAGCTCTATATAAGGCTCAACCATCTTGTTCCTCCCCAGTCTCATATTGGTACGTATGAGCCTTCCCTGCATGGGCATGCAATAAAATATGTGGGATTTCTTGATATCCGTCTATCATCAGCTTACCTGATGGACTGAAGTGATGAAAACTTCACTGGGAAAAGAGGATGCTTAAAACTCCCATGTATGACCAATATTCCACACTGTGGTTATTGAAACTGAGTTCCAGGTAGATTAAAAAAAATAGTCACTCAGAAAGAAAACACAAAGTCGTAAAGATAGCTCAGTAAGTAAAGCCCTTGCCTTATGAGCACGGAGCCTGGAGTCTGACCCCAGAGCCCATGCAGAAGTAATATCCAGTTTGGTGATAGCTGCTTGTGGAAAGGAGAAATAGACCTCTGTGGCTCATTTGTCTTGCAAAGGTTATCTGCTAAGCCCCAGGCCAGGGAGAAATCCCATGTCAAACAAAAATACAGATGATGCCTGAGGAACCACAATTTAGCTGTCTTTTGGCCTTTATATGCACCTGCAAACATGTGCACACATACCTATACACACATGAACACACAAACAAAAGAGAGAGAGAGAACGAGGGAGGAAGACAAACAAAAGAACTGGGCTATTGGTCATTCTGGTTCCCTACCATCTCTGACCTGTTCTCCAGACCCTAATGAGAAGCTGGTCAGTACAACATGGTTCATTTTCCCTTACCCCATTCTTCAGATTCTTTAGGGCCCACTGAGTACAGAAACCTGAAGAACTGTCCACTTTCTAAATTATGCACTGTGTTCCAAAATTGTTACCCAAGTCCCCAGGAACAGACCCAACACAATTTCCTCAAAAATCGCTAGAAAGACAGGGACTTCTACTTCATAATGACAAACAGCATGCTCTTAAATTCTCAAAGACATATCTCCTTATACCTCCCTCCATTCTTCCTTCAGGAAGCAGCATTTAGATTCCATAACTCAAGCCAGTTTTATTGCCAGAGACTGTATCTTACAGATTAACTATATGCATACTATTTTCTTGCATTGACCTTGGTAAATATGACCCTCGGATCCCAAGGACATTCATATGCAGAGTAAAAAAGTATGTTTCGTTATGATTCTTGCATATGCATTTACAAAGAAGGTCCATTGTCAAGATACAGTAACTCTACTTACACATTCTACATGGAAAGGGGAAGAAAGCAGAAACTATGAGTTTTTCCACTAAGACAGGCTCTGTGTCTTTGGAAAACACACACACACACACACACACACACACACATCTTTACAGCTTTACAACAAAGGAGAAAAGCTTAGGTCTTTATGGAAAGAACTGAACATGGAATTGAAATTTTATTTTATATTTTTAGTTTGTTTCCTTAAATATGCCTTCTAAAATGTCCTTTCTCACATCTACCTCCCTACTTGCTCCTCCATCACCTCCCCACAAATCTCTCTTATGTTCATATCTGTTCATATATCTTTGTTGGAAGGAGGTCTCTTGTTTTGTTCCTGGCCACCCGGTTAGCTTAGACCTGAAATAATCACACAGAAACTGTATTAATTAAATCACTGCTTGGCCCATGAGCTTAAGCTTTATTCTTAAATATTGAAGAGAAAGAAATTGTTTATAAAACTCTTAGCATAATAATAGATAATTATTTTCAGTTTAAAAACATATTGAATACAAAACTTTGCTTTAAAATGGTAAATCTGGATTTAATATAATGAACATTCAGAATGCTAAAATTATACTATCTATATAAGAGAAAAAATTTGTCTTAAAAACTGAAAAGAATATGTGAGTTTTAATTGTAATAGTATTAGTTTATGGGGTTAAAATAGAACAAAAATCTAGCAATTTTATGCATATACCTTTGTTCAAATCATGTTCCTATAAACGTTTATTCTATTATTGAAATATTTGGAAAAATAGAGAAATATTTCGACATTAAAGGAGACTTAAATTATACCACAATCACCATTTTTTGACTGGCAGTAGCTGGGATGGGTAGCTGAGGTACCACATGGACTTCATCTATCTTTGGGAGTATTTTTAAATTATAGAACAGTATTTGGTATATTTAAACAGAGAAAATCACTTGTATTCACAGAGATAACTCATGAGTCAGTTTCAGTATGACTAGGAAAGCTGGTTAGAGAATGCTTCAACCATTCACTACCCCAACATAGCAATAGCCCTGGGAAATAAATGGCTCCTGTATGTGTAAAGAATGAAAATCTCAGTTATTAGTCATCACAGGTTTAACCAGAGGATACCAACTGTGGATTGAACACAATGATAATCTCAGAATAACATGGCTTTCATAGCCAGGCCTGGAGGCAAAGGTCTGTCATCATAACTACCCAGGATGAATTCCACTGAGGAATTTTAAAAGTAACAGAAAAGTTAGGATTAAAATTTGGAGATTTTTAAAATATGATTTCCAAAAAGAATGATTCTGTTTCTTATAAACAATAAGCTGTTAGGCAAATATTGACATGTGTAGGTGACATGTTTGTGATGTTAATAATTGGAAACAAAATTGCTTTTAAAAATTGTCTCCTAACAAGTTGAGACAAGAGCAGTTTTTTCTTCGTTCTGTGGAAGTAGATAGACATTGTGCAACCTTCTACAGTGTATCTGGATTAGGTGAGCTTCCACCAACGGCCACAAACTCTGCCCCTCAGCATGTACAAATTTATGAATTTGATTTTGACAAGGAGACTTTTGGAAAGAGGTACTTCAGTTTGCTTTCTACTGTTGTGAAAACAACACGGCCAAAAACAAATTCGTGAAAGAAGAGTTTTTTCCAGTTTACACTCTAGAGTCCATCATAAGAGAAGTCAGTACAGATAACAGGCAGAAACTGAAGCACAGTCCTTGGAGGAACACTGTTTACTGGCTTGTTCCTCATGGCTTACTCGCCCTGCTTTGTTTTAGAGCTATGGACCACCTGTTTAGATGTGGCACTGCCCACAGTGAGCTGTGCCCTCCCATAGCAATAATTAATCAATAAATGCCCCCATAGACTTGCCTATGGGTAATCCAATGGAGGAATTTTGTCAATAAAGATTCCCTCATCCAAAAAATGTCTAAGTTTGTGTCAAGTTGACAAAATTACAATCCTACACTGAAAAATACCTATATATGATGGGGATTCAATGTTCATATATATACAGAAGGTTGGCTGTTAGCTAAAAGAAGTTGGGGGCTTGGCTAGGGACATGACTTAGTTCTATAAGGCAAACATGAACACTTGACATTAATTCTCCAGAACCTACATTAATGATGATATGTGCTCATAACCCCAGCAATAGGAAGATGCAGGCAGATGGGTCATTGGGGCTCAGTGTCAGCCAGCCTAGCCACGTAGGCTAGTCAGTAAGAGACCTTGTCTCAGGAAAAGAGAGAGAGCCAACATCTGAAGAACAGCATCCAACATTGTCCTCTGACTTTTATATGGACTCACACACATATGCCCTGTACGCACACACTAAGAAGATGAAAAATGACTCAGATAGAAGTGCTATTATAGAGTACTCAACATATAATTTTCTGAGTCAAAATCATATAAGAGTATGGATTTGCTGTCAGTACAGCCATCTGACACTCATCTTGGTAGAGTATGTCTAGGGTGAGGAATAACTGTGGAGTGATGGGATGTATTTTCATTACATGCAATTTAGAAAAGGAGAGGGTTTCCTACCTCATCATAAAGTACCGTGGCTTGAAAGGATTGCTGGAGACACTAAAGAAATCTTACCTGAGAGATGGCAACAATGGAACTCAAAATAGAAGAAGGGGTTAGTTGAACAGTAATCATGCATTAGACTGTATATGTGGTCCAGGAACCACCAACCCCATGTCTTGTAAATCTGCCACAGTCACTGTATCATCTTCAGCAGAAGTATGTGAGGCATCTCAAACCATTAGGGTTTGGAACTTCTTAGAATTTCGCTTTTCTGGGTGTTTGAAAGTTGTATGTAGAAAGCTATGCATTGTCCTACATGGGGGCTTCTTACAAAATTCATGATTATAACTGATTTTATCTTCACTAAAGTGATGAACCTTTGTGTTATACAGGGATGACTCCTCAACAGAAATCCCTCAGAACCTTAGAGCACCTGTCTTGTGAACATGGATAAAAGTCTTGAGGCTGTTCAAAGATAAAGGAGGAGCAGGATCCTTCACAGCCAGGCACAGAGATGTGCTGTCTCCTGAAATCAGTCACTTTTGATTGCGTCTATCAGCTGGTGAAACTGGAAACTTTGATATGAATGAGTTGGAGAAAGGGTAATTAGTTTGATTCTTCTGTAGAGTGGCCAACCCATGCCCAAGGCAGTACAGAGGCAGAAGGACATTCTCATCAACATTACTCTTCAAAGATGATCATGAACACATAGCTACAGAGACATTCATAGAAGTATGCACGTTAATGCCATCAATTTCCTTAGCACTTCAACACCTGCTTAAAGCTCTTACAGATACAGTCACACTGTTAACAGAAGCATGTATACACAGCCAAAAATTATTCTCCCAAACTGAGGAGAAAGATAGGAAAAGAGATTAAGAAAGACGGAAAAAGAAATGAAAAGAAGGAAGGGAAAGCTCCCGTGTGCTCAGTAAATGCCAAAATAGAAAATGAAGTTTGTCCAAGTTCACCATCTGCTGGCTGGTGACCCACACATGAGCACATAAACAGGTGGAGCTGTTCTTAGTACTTCTGTCACCCAGTAGACATTCATCTCACCAGAGCTACAGCACCCCATGTCGAGGAGATAAATATAGCTAGATATTGATCTCCTCCTGCTTAGAGCACTTACCTCCTAGGGAACAGGGAACAGTAAGGTGAAAGGCACATACACATATTTATTCTTAATGTGCTTTATAGGTGAAATTAAAGACTATAATTTGAAATAATAAAATTCTAACACTGTTTGAATAGTTAAAATTCAACAAGGAAGAAGTAGTATATCTTTGCAGAACCAAAAAAAATTTAAAAAGCTATAAAAGCAGCACCACAGAAGGCCTACATAGGTGATGCGTTAATTAAAAAATAGTATTTCCTAACCATGGTTTCTTTTGTACATTTCAGTGACCATCTAAAATCTGATTCTGGGAGTCTTCTTGTTATTCACCTTCATGCTTTTCATTCTTTTATTTCTGAAATTTTAAAATATATGTATTTATTTGTCTTTGATAGCTTCAGACATGCATTAATGAGCTTTAATCTCTTCCAAACCCTATTACCCTCTCACTCACCCCTTCTCCCTGAAACCTTCCTTCTTTGCATAAGCACCGTCTTTTCACACCTTTCTTGTGTGTAACTCCCTATTTAATTAGAGTTGTCTGCATGTGCATGAGTTGGGGTTTCTAACTGGAGCATGGGCCACCATCAGTCATTCACACCTCTAAAGACAGTGACAAGCCTTGCCCTAGTCATCATGGACTGTCATGCCTTTCTGCAATTGTTGAAATCCTGAGACATATACTACTCCCTCTGTTTAGCAAATCAACATTGGTGCTCTCTAGCTAAACCATCTTATTTCACAGCAAATTTCATATCTCCTTCAGGCCTTTCTGAAACCTAATCAAAATTGCTAAGAAACCCATAATATGGTATTCTGATGTACAGTTGTGCTGAGTATCATCTTTAGGGTGTATTTCTTTGCATTTTTATTGAAAATTCTTGTTTAAGGTGGCCCAAGGCAAAGAAGTTACAGGTATTACTGTCAAATTTAATAGTGGAAGATAACTTTGATGTTTGGCCAGGTAATTGTTCTGAAAGACAGCACTGTTGAGGTATTGCAAAAACTAGAGGTTTATCTCCTGCTCGCAGTTACTGAATAACAACTCTGAGGCTTAATATTAATTACAAACTGTTTGGCTGATGGCTCAGGCTTCTTACTGTATAACTCTACGTATCAATTAACTCTTTTCTAATATCTGTGTATTGCCATGTGGCCCATTGGTGGCAGAAGCCGCTGATTCGTTCCTGGCTGCCCAGACTCTAAATAAACACACAGAAACTATATTATTTGCAATACTGTTTGGCCAATCACGTAAAGGTATTGCTAGCTAGCTTTTATATCTTTGCTTAACCCATTTCTATTAATCTGTGTATTGCTATATGCCTGTGACTTACTGGCAATATTCCGGCATGTCTGTCTCTGGTGGAGCTACATGGCTTCTCACTGACTCCGCCTTCTTTTTTCCAGAATTCTGTTGTTTTCCTGCCTAGCTTTATCCTGCCCTATCACGGGCCAAAGCAGTTTCTTTATTCATTAACCAATAAAAGCAACATTGTTGTAAGGAGGCAGCTAGTTAGTTCCCCACTGCTTAGCCATGAAATAACCGAACAGAAACTGTATTAATTAAATCACTGCTTGGCCCATTAGGTCTAGCTTCTTGTTGGCTAACTCTTACATATTAATTTAACCTATTTCTATTAATCTGTGTATCGCCACATGACTGTGGCTTACTGGCTAACATTCCAGTGTCCATCTCTGGCGGGGCTACATGGCTTTTCTCTGACTCCACCTCTTTTTACAGCATTCCATTGAGATTTCCCCACCTAGCTCTGTTCCCCTATAGCTCTGCTATAGGCCCAAAGCAGCTCCTTTACTAACCAATGATATCCACAGCTTTCAGAGAGGAACCCCACATCGCCTCCCCTTTTCTGTTTAAATGAAAAGGAAGGCTTTAATTTCAACATAGTAAAATTACATATAGAAAACAGGTATCAAGTAAGAATTACAGTTACAATATTTATATCTACTTTATCTTTTATCATAACCTATAAAGGAAACCTATAACTGTCAATACTTCAACTCCATCAAAGACTCCAGAAAGACATAATATTACCTAATTAAACTAGAAATGTATTGTAAGCAACTTCTAAAACTCTAGAAATGACAGCGACATCTTGCTGCCTGGATAGTCACCCAAATTTCTTCTGTAATGTTGGAGCATCCATCTTCAGCCTACAGGCCCAGAGTATCCAACAGACTTTTCCATGAAGCAAGAAATTTCAAAGACAGTTCTGCTTATATTGGCAGTTTGTCAATCACTTTTTTGTGTCCTGCAGAATGGCTTGTAGACTCTTTCATGAAGAAGGATCGTCTTACCTTCTTTAGGTAACTTCAGCAGTTATTTCTTTGTGAGTCCTGCATGTCCAGTTCATCAAGCAGTCCAAGAAAGAGCAGTTTCTTGCCCAAATAGCCAACTAACTCCTTAAGAAGCCTCTTTGATGCCCATCATCCTCTTGAAGTAGATTGGAGCTGCCAGAAGCAGATGTGTCTCATTGTCATGAAAAGTCCTAAATTCTTAAAACATTCTAAATGTTATATTCTGTAGTCTTTGAAAGGTTTGAAGAGTACCTATCTATCTGAAATACATCTCTGTACATCTAGAAAATCTAACTAAAATGACTACAAGCTTGACTATTATAGATGATTATCTATTAACCTATATTTCTTAATTATACATTACATTTTTAAATGAGCTAGATAAATACAATACCTTAATCAAGGTCAGAAATACATATACACAGTATAAAAAATTGACTTTAAATTTGTATCTATAAACCAAGATCCCATACCAATGCAAATCTCTATAGCACAACACATATACAGAAAGATTTCCCACACAACCCCATGGCTTACCAGCAATGTTTTGGCATCTTACTCCTCTGGTAGTTGCTGGCATCTCCCTGACAACACCTTCTTTTTCCCTTGATCTTTGCTTGGATTTCCCATTTTGATCTATTCTGCTTGGATATTAATCCAATAAACTTCTTTATTAACCAATGGTAATAAGACATATTCACAGCATATAGAGAGACATCCCCCATTAAGGCACGCTGAAGTTTTTTTTTTTAATTTCACCTATTTTTAACATTTGTTTCTTGTAGACTATTACCAGGAAATAGTATATTGGATGTTGCTAAGTGGAACCCACGACCTCCTACATGCTCAGTCATGCTCTACCACTGAACTGTATAGTCAGCTTTTGCACATAGCTTTTCACTTTAGTTAAACTGTTCTAGAAAAGACAACAACAAGCAATTAAAAGAAGCAGCATTCCTTTTCTCCATTTTTCCTGGATATTCACATTCAGCTCTCTTCTATTACGCCTTCTCTGATGTTTCCAAATGTTACAAACATAGAGATACTATTTACTTGTGACTCAGTTTTAGTATATAATATCAATCAAATTTCTGAAATAGAGGATTTTAATGTACTTCCATATTCCTTTCCTCTGCTTAACCTGCCAATATAATTTTATTTATTTAAATTAGACCAAATTTAGTATTTAGTATTGTAAATTTAGTATACAAACTTAGTATACACAAAAGATTGTTCATCTCTTGTCAAAATGCATGCAATTCTACTTTCAGTTTTGTACCACGTTTTGCTTTACCTCGAGTTAATATACATGTTATTTTATCATTATTTTTATTGTTTTCGAATATTTTCTATATCTTTACCACATCTGTTGAAGTGTGAGGTTGTGCCAGTATACCTTCTACAGGATCACATGCGTAAGAAAATCTACCAGCTCTGGTTTTCCTTCTATTTTTCTCCATATCTTCTCTCCATGTACACCAACCACTCTGAGACATGTGCTCTAGGCACTGCCAAGCTGCTCACTTGGAATTTATTGTGCTCATGTTGGCAAACCCACGTTTATTTACCTCATCCATCTCTGTTCTCTGTGTTCCACCTCTATCTTGTCCATGTCTATTTTCTGTGCTGCATATCAAACTCATTCATGTCTATTCTCTGTGTTCCATGTCTAATTGTTTATATTTATTCTCTGTGCCACCTCTAATTCATCCATGTCTATTCTCAGTGCTCCCTGTCTACCTTATCCATGTCTGTTCTCAGTGCTCCCTGTCTACCTCATCCATGTCTATTCTCAGTGCTCCCTGTCTATGTCATCCATGTCNTGTCTATTCTCAGTGCTCCATGTCTAACTCATCCATGTCTATTCTCAGTGCTCCATGTCTAACTCATCCATGTCTATTCTCAGTGCTCCCTGTCTGCATCATCCATGTCTATTCTCAATGCTCCCTGTCTACCTCATCCATGTCTATTCTCAGTGCTCCCTGTCTACGTCATCCATGTCTATTCTCAGTGCTCCATGTCTACCTCATCCATGTCTATTCTCAGTGCTCCCTGTCTATGTCATCCATGTCTATTCTCAGTGCTCCCTGTCTACCTCATCCATGTCTATTCTCAGTGCTCCCTGTATACGTCATCCATGTCTATTCTTGGTGCTCCCTGTCTACCTCATCCATCTCCCTGACTTTTCCTCTCAGAACTCATGTAAATACCTCTTCCCTACAGATTCCCAAGAATAAACACACAGAGAGAAAATGCATGTCGTTCCGTATCCTAGCATTCCTTTAGTCTGCTCATTGCAGGATAAGTCTATTTAAGTTTGGATGCTTAAAGCAAGAGGAAGAGATTTGGACGAGTTCTTCCTTCACATTCAGGAAGGACTGTGGTGACACTGCTGCCGATTCTGATGTCTTTCGTTGGAGGATCAATTGACCCAGCTTTCCTCTCTAGGTGTCTTTCTAGATGTTTTCTTGTCATTGTCTTGAAATTAATGACATTATGAGATGAGCCCTTTATTTTATACATTGTTCTTGATATTTATTAGGTTATTTCTTTAGTTCTGGAGAAAATGTTATAATATTCTTTCGAAAATTTTTGTCTATGTTTTTCCATTCAGTCTTTCTGAATCTCCCATTATTATTGAACCCTTGAGACTGGTCCTTTGGATTTCTCATTTTCTCCTCCAGTATCTATTTCTAATTTGTTTTATTCAAGAACTTAAATTATTATTAAATATTATATTTACATTTTTCACAGTAATAATAAAATAATTTCACAGTAACAATAATTCCTCTTTTTGCATGTTCAAAGAACACCCTTTATCTTTTCTCAGGAATGGGTTCTTTTCTTTCAGCTTTTGAGGGATATTATTATGGTCTCTCCAAAAATGCTCTCAGTTTCCCATTTTCTTTCAGCTTTCTCTGTCATTCTTTTGCTGTGACTGAGGATTTTTTTCTATTGACTCTTAAATGCCTGATGATATTTATTTTCCTGTTTATATTTAAGGGTGATGGTCATTTCATGTTTCCTGGGGATTCTTTTCTCCTTGTACTTTGGAATATCTTTTGAGAAAGGGGAAGAGACATTTTATTAATTTGCCTATTAAAATGTTAAGGAAATACAATGTTTATTTAGTTATATCTTTTAAAGACAGTGTGAAATTTGTTATTAATCACATTCTAGTGCTTTTTACCTCTCCTCCAACAGCATATGTGTGGCATAAATATGGGTTACATCTGAAGACCCAGGGTTTAGAATTACAAACCATTCTGTTAATTGAAAGATGGGAGGAACTCTAATGACTGACAATTGGCTTAAAGAATCACTTCAGCAAGCTTGCTACCCTCAAGAGGGTAACTGTGTTTTCATGTGGATTTTCCTGTAATAAATATCCATGATCAATGAAGTCCAATTGACTCTTAAGTCTATATTAATGCCATGATCCAAATATACTTCATGACTATTTTTAAAGCTCTGTGTGTGTGTGTGTGTGTGTGTGTGTGTGTGCGCGCGCGCGCGCGCACACGCGCGCGCACAGGTATCTGTAAACGCTAGAGTGGGCATCAGGTACCCTGGAATTTGAGTTAAAGAGGGTTTAGACACAACTGACACGGGTGATGGAAACTAAACTTTGGTCCTCTGAAAGAGCAGCAAATGAAGTTAACAGCTTCATCCTCCATCTAGCCCCTTCCATGACAATTTTGAAACAGTACATCTCTCTATCAACAGTCTGCTGACCACTTCTGTCGTGGTGATCCCTTTAAATGTGCAGTGTCTGAAGACCACAACATCTGCTGAACCCAGGACAAGCCTTCAGGACTTAGTGTGGAATAACGCTGAAACCGAATGGACAACATCTAAAATCGACAAATCAGTGTTCTTGAGATTAAAGATGAAGAACAAATAGTTTTTTAATCATGCTTTTTATTTGAATCCTCTTGGATTACCAGATTTAGAATTCAGATTATAGTACACCTTTCTTGGAAAGGATCTGTTCTTTAAATCCTAAATCTCTCCTTAATTCAAGTTGCAGCACTGCACAGTCCAGCCAGTAGAAAATAATACAGAGAGGTTGTGGCTGATTCACTGTGGCAGCTCCATGGAGACTTCTGAGTTTCACCTCAAAAGTCTTAACAAAATATTCATATTTTAGGATTTCACAAGTAACATGACATTTCCTAGGTTTCTCTATTAGCTAGCAATCTATGCAATTTTATAAAACTCTAAGAGTACTAAGAATAATTTGACAGTTTGGGGTTGTTTCCATATAAATTAAAATTTTTCTCAGCTATGTAATTATCCTTGAGATTTTTATTATTAAAAATAGAGGTTTTAACTTAAATTATATAAAAGCAATAAACAGTGCATAGTATATGTAATTTCATTACTATTATTGCCTCTACCATGTGTCTGTCAATAGATTAAAATGTAAAATGATGCATAAGAGATAAAGCAATAATGATTATGTCAAAGAGACATAGCATAGTGAAATGTATTTCAAAATGAGAAATTCAAATGTGTGCTCTGACCTATATCCTAAAAATATCTGCCAAGGTTATTTTCCCAGTGTGTACTTCTTACTTTCTTTGCCTTCTACTTTGAATTATCACTAGAGAACTTCAGAGAAATCGAATGAAAATGGCCCTTATTTTCCAGACAGGAGAAGTACAGACTTACTCCCTACACAGGCAGGGTCAGCCTAATCACAAAACAAGCACCCAAGCATTATTATCACCACCAAAAATTTAGTGCAGAAGTTGCTGCTGGGTCACACACTTTTAAAGACTAAGTGAGCTCTTGGTATCTTCAATATGTGTGTGTATGTGTGTGTCTGTGTGTCTGTGTGTGTGTGTTTGTAGATGTATGTATAGATGATGTGTGTATGTAGATGTGATGTGTACATATGTGTATATATGTAGCCACAGATATGTTTGTGTTTGTGTAGGTATATGTGTTTAGATATCTGTGTATGTAGGTATGTGTATATATAGTTATGTATGTGTGTAGATATAGATGCATGTGAAGATATGAGTGTTTGTGTAGGGGTATGTGTGTATAGATAAGTGTAATTGTAGATATGTGTGTGCTTGTGTAGGGGTGTGTGTGTGAGAGAGTGTAAACTAACTCAAACAAGTAAAAAGGCAAAATGCAGGCCAAGTGTTAAGCCTAAAAAGGAAAAATCCAGAGAGAAAATGAATAAACTGGAAGGTGTCCGCAGTGTTAAAGCACAGAAATTCATACTTTTCAAAAATAACCTATATTCTGCTACAGATGGGCCAAAGAACTAATTTTAAAACCATGGGTACGGATATGGAAAATGTGTGACCAGAGTAATGTGGCATGGGGAAACAGGATTCAACGATACAAATGTTCTATGAGGAAGATGGACGCACAGATCAGAGGGAAGAATAAAGGCCGGATGAAGGCAAACTGGGAGTCTGCTGCAGTAGTAACAATAAATAAATCAATGCAACAGAATGGAGACATAAATGAAAATAAACAGAATTAAATACTCCGCAATGTTCTCTGGCCCAGTCTACTCCAGCTGTTCATTTATTATGCAATACTTTGACCTTACCATCAGCATTACTGAGCTCAACATTATTAAACTGAATCCACAAACTAATCACACAAATGTTTGGTCTATAGCACATTCTCAAGCTGGTTTTATTTTGTAATGATCTTTTCTCCTCAAGGGTGAACATTTTTTAATCCTCTAGAATGTCATGTGAAATTATAAACATTTCCCATAACCACAATGCATAATCTTCAAAATAACTTGGCATTAATAAATGCTAATAAATATTTAGTCTTAGTATATAAATCCTTAACTATTGTTAGGATCACAGAAATGTACTATGTTGGCCCAGCTGTCCCTGGGACACCGTAGGCTTTAATACTTGCTTTAGGAGCAATTAAGGAATAGATACTGGGGTTGGGAAACAAGGTGTCAACCTCACTTATGGAAATGCTGTGTTGGAGCATGAAGCTTACTTCAGGGGTCAGAGGGCTGGTGCCCTGGAGAAAGCAGACTTCAACCCAGGAGGAGCAAGGGTGGTATCCATAGACAGAGGTTCGGTGCTGGTGGGACCACTGAGAGGAGAAAGAGACAGCCACAGTGCCTGAGTAGTCTGCCAAGAATGAAGCTCAGAGGGTCAAGACAAGTCATCAAGTGAGGTGTTCCTTCCTAGTGAGGAGAAGACAGTCAGAAGATGGACAGAAGAAACTGCGGGTACTCCTGAAGCACCTCCGAGAAAATCATCAATATCCCTGTGAATGCCCCAAGGCAAAGTGGGTAGAGAGAAAGACAGGAAAAAAGTAACAGGCAGCATTTGACAGTTACCCACCTAGCCAACTCTGCATGCACCAGTTTCTACCAGAAGCACTATATGCATAGTATTAAGCTTATTTTCATTTAATAATCCAGAAGATAATTCATATTTTTGATATCTCTTTAAGGCTTTGCAATCTTTCATAACAAAGTATGTGCATTACACTTCTGAATCTTTACCATAATTCTGTAGTTTTTAAAGTCTTCGGAACTTTAGGGTACTAAATCTTCACCTGAATATTTGTAAAATCTTCCTCTATAAAACTTGACATTTCACAATAAAAGATTACATGAGTGTGTCTGCCTCTTCATAATTCAAGTATTTAAAAACTGAAACCAATAGGCCTTCCATGGCACATAGGTCCAATGCTATAGAAGAGAAATTTAGACAACTATAAGGACCAGAAATAAGTAAGGGAAGCCAAAGCGAGAACTGAGTTAGGAGAAACACCTGCTGCTCCACAATGTTAGAGCAGCAGAGAGAGATGGGGCGCTAGCTCAGACCAGGCTTGAGCTTCTGTGAGCATTGCCCTCTGGCTTGCAATGGGATCACTGTAAGAGAAGCCACTGGTTTCAATTAAAATAAGTAATAGTGAAAGCGCTATCATGCTAATGATTCATTCCTCTAAATGTGGATGGTAGAGGTGCTTCGTTGATTGGTTGACTCATATTATTCAGTAAATTGTACCTTAAAAAGAAAAGGTTAAACCGTAGAGGAGGACAAAGCATCTGATTTTAAGAAGAAGACAAGGCAAACGATAAACTCTGTGGGGTTTCTCTTAATGCACCAATATCCAGAATCCTTTGCTTTTCCACCTCTGCATCAAGTCTTGTTTAAGGAAATGAGCTAAGGAATCTCTTCACCTTAACAGCAAGCAGGTTAGGCCTAGGTCACAAGTGAAGCTGCCTGTTAACACATGCGCGCACACACACACACACACACACACACACACACACACACACACCAGTATTTGTATTCAAACCAGGGAAAATGAGCTCATGGTATTATTTCAGAAACCATATAGAAGTGGAAATCTTTTATATGAGAGACTCTAGGCAAATCTCAAATCATGGTTTATAGATGTGAACCTGATCTTGATGGTATTATAGTGTAACATATACAATGAATGTATTAGCTAGTTAAAAATGACCATGGTATGGGTTCTCCCAAATGGAAGTTCCCTAAGTGTCAAAAAAAAAAAAAAAAGACTCTGGTTCCACAAGTCCCTGCAATTCTACCACAAAGGAACTCTCTTCTTGGAAAAGTACAGAAGAATAAGTTTTTCTCCTCTCTCCACTGACATTCAACCTTGGCATGGACAGTATATCTATAATAGATTATGTGCAAATATTTTAGTGAGGTTAAGCTGGTCATAAATAACCAAGAGGCATCTTATAGACGGAACACATGCTATTTCCATTTCAAAAGGAGACTGAGTTCAAGGAGAGCCATGAGACAATAGCAGCAAAGGTTCATATTCAAAGAAACTGATTGCACACTCACTTGCAGAAAGTGAGAAAGGAAAGAGATGAGGTCGCAAGTAAATTGGGTCCTTTAATTATAGCACTTGTCTGGGAGGCTGGTAAACAAAGGGCCAGGAGAAAAGGCTTGATACCATCACTCTCACCTTAAAAGCCATAAAGTCGGTGACATAATAGCTTATTGAAATTCTGAATCTCCATGCAGGATTTTGAGTAATATCCCTTTTAACTTTCTCAGGATTGATGAACCAACACAGCCATCTGTGGAGATAAATGCTGGGAAGTCATGAGAAATCGCTTCACCTTGCATACCATAACAATCCCAAGAGATCTACTTGGGTGTTGTGCATTTAATCACAGTACCCGACCACAACCAGTAGGACTTATTACCATAGCCCTTAAATTCCAGCTGAGTTCCTCCCCTTTTTGTCATTGGTGGACACTGTATTAGAAAGATGTCAAGATCTACATTTTCAGTTGATTTACTAGCTTATGGAATAAGTCACCAAGAGAGGTAAAATGACTGAGGATTAATGCAATGTTTTTGATAAGTAGCTACTGTAAAACTCACTCCAACCCATTTGACAAGAGTCTATAGAATACAGAAGTGAGAAGGACTGAGAATTTCAATGTTTTTGAGAAACCAGGTTTTTTAGGCTCTGCTTTCATCCTAGAGTGATAGGAATCAGTGAATCTTAAAATTGCCCTTATTATAGGTAGCACCTCACCCAATTGATTAAATTGTCCACGTTTGTATTTTTAGTTATTAGGCCCTTCTAGAATGGATGCAGAAAAATCTTATCTCTGTAGCTCCATGGCCTCTATTATTCTCAGTTAAGTGTGTGGGGATCTCAGTGTCTGAACAGGAGTACGAGCCTCTGTTTACATAGTGTCAAGGTCATTATTTAGTAAAGGTCATTACACAGTCCCCTACCTCAAAGTCAGAAGACACAGGCATTAATTCGATACATTCTGAGCATACGACCTTACTTTAACTTTTTACACAAAGTCTTGGTTAGCAAACTGCCTTCTCTCTATTTTTTTCTCTAAAGTTGTTGGTTCTCATTCTTCCAATGTGTGGTTGCGCCTCAGATATCCATCCTTGAGTAGCTAGAAGTAAGTTTTCAAGTTCCCCATTCACATTGCAAAACAGCACACATCTCTTTATGAGCCTTGGTTTTCTCTCGCTGCTATGGAAAATAAATAGCAATGTGACAGCTGGGAACATTGCAAATTTATGATCCTCCACATTTCAAGAGTCTGGTTATGTTGAGGAGCTTCTTTGCTTAAAGACCTGAACCTCTGAAGAAGAGCTGGGTTCTAAACCCATTAGGTCATTGCCAAAGTCATTTCCATGAGACTGTAGGATCTATTTCCTACATGCCATGAGGGCCTCTGTGTGTCCCCAGAAGCTGACCACCTTCTTTCTCATGCTTCCTGGTAGCCCTCCCAGCAGTGGTGGGTAAAATCCCTCCTGACCCTTCAAGTCTATGATTTGCCTTCTGCAGCAACCTGACTCCAGGACTCATATGATTAAATTACAACCATCTGTATAATCCAGCAGAGTTCTTGTAAATCAAGCCCATAACGACACCTGAAAGTCTCTTTTGTTATGTATAGTACTATTTTGATTGCAAGATAGATAACTTCTAAGTCGGTCTGCCTCCCACAGCTTGCCCTCTGGACCAGAGATTCACATCTTTGCCATTTCACCTGAGCTTTTGAAGAAAACCCCTTCGATTTTGATTTCTTCTGATATGGATTAAAAAAAATAACACATTCACATTTCTATTCTTGTTTGTTTTTTGTTTTGTTTGAGGATGGGTTCTCACTCTACAGCTCAGACTGGCTTTGCATGCTTGGCAATTCTCCTCTTTAGCACTTGCCCTCTGCTTTTATTTGCAAGGTCTGTGAGTCACAGTCTATCCTGGTTGTTTCCTGTTATTCTAGAAGGAATAGACGTTTCATCGACTCACGGCTGTTACGTGTGCAGAAGCGTAAACTAGGAATCTGCTCAGCACCCATAGAAAATTACAGGCCTTCCTGCAGAGTCAGGTAAGACACAGCAGGGATGCCAGGTAGAGCCAGCTGCTATGGGAAAGCCAATCCCATGAGGACCCGCTACTTCACCGATTTGCTTGTCAGTGAATAGATTTATTCATCTGGGACATCGTTGCCACTCGTTCCCCAAATACTATTAACAGGTGACTGTGATTTCCAAACACTGGACTTCACAAGATGCTTTGAAAGCAAGATATTCTTTATTTGGAAAGGTTGGTGAGACCAAACACTAGAGCATTTTATATCCGTGAGGTTCAAGAAAAACATTTCCACAGGACCCAGAAATGAAAGCTCAACCTTACATCACTACCTGTTCTGCTTCATAATGGACTTCCAGATAATTCATTGTTGCCCCTCAATAGAAAGACCACGGTGGAAAAACACCATCTCTCGGTCATGCAATCTCAAGATGAAGATAATCAAAATACAGATAAGACAATGTCTACTTTAGCAAGATAATGAAAGGCCTTCCTGCAGGTCAATAAAGTCTGGGTTTACCATAACCCCATGGGATCTTGTTTCAATCCCAAATTTAAAGTTCTCAGTTTGGCTCACTAGATGCAAATTTAGCTGACTAGAAAATTGAAAATTTACAATTTTAATAATATTTTCATAAAATTCTGATGCATAGCAAATAAAATAAGTTAAAATATAGTTAATAAAAATTACAAAAGTAATTAAAACACTGTGCTAGCAAACATTAAGCTTGAATATATTAAAATTTAAAACTTCTACTTTATGGAAGATATTTAAAGAGACTGAATAGAAAAAACACAGACTGGAAGAAAGGGTTTACAAACACATCTCTGGTAAAGAATTGTTATCAAAGACACCAAGAATCTCTTAAAATTCAACAAGAAAAAAAGCACCCAAAAGCAGTCCAGGGGAAGGGGAATCAAAGAAGTTACAAAAAACATTGACTACCTTATGAAGAGTCTCAACAATTTATTTCATTTAAAGACTGAAAGTTAAGCCAAATGTGGTGGTTACATGCTTTTAAATCCACATCCAAGATACAAAGGCAGGCAGATCTCTGTAAGTTCAAGGCCATCCTGGTCTACATAGTAAATTCTAAATTAGCCAAATGCTCCCTGTCTCAAAAAAAAAAAAATTGCAAGTTAAGCACAGCACAATAGAGCTGACCCTGTTGATAGGGTGCAGGTGGTGACCCAGCACTGTGAACATGTGTGGGAGATCCGACCCCATCCCTCATCTGTCATATGGTGGAGTGGGCGAGGGAGATATGTCCTCCCCACTTCTCCACCCCTCATCACCTGTGGTGGGCAGGAAAGCTGGCATGGGGAGGGGCATGAGAGCAGGAAAATTGGCCTGCCCCTCACCAAATACATCACTATGGAGAATAGACCCTGTACTTTGCCTGGGCAAAACAGTAGAGCTGGTCCTGGTGGTATGGGTGTGGCTGAGTAGGCACCAAGGGCATGCGAACAAGAGAACTGGTACCCTTCCTTGCTGCTTGCTGCACTGGGTGAGCTAGCCAGGGCCGTGCTGCAGAGCTTGTCCTGGTGCTGACAATGAGGAAAAGCTGGTGGGCTGACCAACTCAGAACCAGGACTAGGAGTTACCCCACTCCAGCAGCCCCTCATGTATGAACTGCTGAAGCATGTGACCGGCTGGACCTGCAGATCCTAAGTAGCAGGATCTCCATGACACAAGACACCAACAGGATATCCAAGACAAGACCTGTTAGGGCCCAGGACCTATAGAGTAACCTATATAAGCCAGAAACCTAGACCCAGATCAACGACTCATTGTAATGAACATAGCAAAGATGTATAGGCTAAAGGGTATACTGCGTGACTCACTGGGCCCCCTGCAGCTTCCCCACGAGATTTGTTTCTGCTTTGCTTTGGTTTGGTTTTTTGTTTTTCTTTTAATTTCTATTTTATTTTACTTTGGGAGGGGAAGTTGCAAGGGCAGAGGGTGGGAATGAATGGATGGGATGGGAGATGAATGGGAGCAGAGGCAGGATGTGAAATTCACAAAGAATCAATGAAACATTAAACAACAATGTGCGCTGAGGGTGACTGCGTGGTATAGAACACGGATTAGCAGGAATGTGGTTTTGTGCTTTATGCTCAAAACATCTAAAAATAACCAGCAGCGATGTGATCTACAGTGTGTGATCATGTCACCGCATTGGATGACGGCTAAAGTCGGTTAAAACACAACAAAGCAGGCAGCACTGGCATCTAACAAGGCTGTGAACCAATGGAATTTCTCAGCGCCTGCTTTACAGGAATTGAAACTGGCCCAGAAATTTTAGGACATGACAGTTTCATAAAGCCAGACCTCTGGAAGTTTGGGGCCAGCCTGGTCTACAGACTTTCAAGCCAACCAGAGTAACATAGTGATACTCTGCTCCAAAAACAAACAGAAAACCAAAACTCTTAATGGAACTCAATTATGACCTTACATACAATCCCCCAATCATATTCCCAAATATTTATTCAATTAATTTGAAAGCTTTGATCCATAAGAAACCCGCATGTGAGTGTTAATAGCAAATGCCTACTGACCAAGAATAAAGCAAATGTGCTCTATCCGGACATGGTATTAAAATAAATAAATAAATAAAAGTACACCACATGAGTAAATGGCTAAATCTCAAAAATGATATTTAGGGGGGCTGGAGAGATGGCTCAGAGGTTAAGAGCATTGCCTGCTCTTCCAAAGGTCCTGAGTTCAATTCCAAGCAACCACATGGTGGCTCACAACCATCTGAAATGGGGTCTGGCGCCCTCTTCTGGCCTGCAGACACACACACAGAATATTGTATACATAATAAATAAATATTTTTTTAAAAAAATGATATTTAGAGCAAAAGAATCCAGACACCAAAAATGTACATTTACATGACGTTTCCAAAAAGACAAAAGTGGAACCAGCATGTCACAAATCAGATTGGTAAGGACTCAGAGAGGCACGAAATAGCTGTTGAATAAGAATCACAAGGAGATTTTTGGTTACAGGGGCAGAGATGTTGACACATATTTATTGTCAAATCAACCCAACTGTACACTTAAATGTGTTTTAAAGAATTTTCTTATGTAAGTTATTAGTTTAACAAAATACATTAAAAGAAGACCTAAATTTTACAGCTTAAGACATAGCAAGAGTCAACAGGAATTGTCTAGTTTTTGGTTTGGGCCTTACATGAATTCTCAGAAAATCTTCTATTTGGCTGGAAGTCTAAGCAATAACCACCATGTCCCTGGGAAAGGAACAGCACAAACAATTTCTTGAAGACAGTAAACACATTCGGGAAAATGCTATCTTATTTCCTAACTGTATACATGGACATTTCCCGTCCTCCTCTTCTAGATTTTACCCGAGGCTGCATGAAGATCTGTAAGAAACTGACCCTTTGGACTGTTTGCTCTCAGAGATCATGAATGGAAGCGCATTCCCGCCACTTTTGATCTTCATTCCTTTCCGTGTTAGGTGACCCTCGAGATTTCTCGAATATTGATAGTGGATCAGATTATCTCAATATTAGCCTTTTCTCAGCGAAGAGAAACTGAGAAGCAATTTTTGCACTGCCCAAATTAAGCTATCATGTCAACTCAGCCTTAATATATTACCTAGAATAAGACAGATGGTCCTGATGTTTCCACAGTCTTTTTTCTGCTGGCCTCAGCCCCTGCTGACTCCCAGGCAACTTATCATGCGAAAAAAATTCTTACTTAATTCCAAGCAGAGGCTCTATACTGACTCTTTCAAAGTCAAGATATTCTTAGTTCTTTCTGCAATAAACTAACCATTTATAAATATGTGGGACTTCCATAAATCATTTAAATACATATATAACAGTGTTATCTAATGGCCATATTATGCAAACAACATGCAGAATTTTAAATTTTCTAGTACCTATACCATGAAAGTAACAGGAAATAAAACTTCACTAACATATTTTGTTTAACCTAGTATGGCCAGAATACCATAGTTTATCATACAAGTAATTTAAAATTATTTCTAGGTAAGATACGGTCCATTCTTCATTGTAAATTTTTGGCTGTCATGAGCATATGTTTTACTTTAAGTATATCTCAGTTTGAGCTAGCCATAATGCAAGTACCCTAGCAACATGTTGCTAGTAGATACCGTAGTGGACAGCGTGGTTCTACAGGTGTGGTTTCTTTAAATAAATGGAAGTGGGCTTTACGCATTACCAAACCTTATGTGCCTCAAAGCCACATCAGATGGAATCCACACACCCCACAGTGTACACTCCTCCCTCTCTGCTTAGGTCCAATCTCTGTATTTAAATGGAACCGAAGGCTTCTGTAAGCATTCTGCTGGAGGTAGGTAAACACCTAGAATCTTTTTTGAAAATAGGTTTATCTTTCATACAATAATTCTAATTATAGTTTCCCCGTCCCAACTCACCCCAGATCTTCATCCTTTCTTTCTGTCTCTCATTAGAAAACAGTCATCTAGTAGTAGTAATAATAATATGAATAGATATATAAAATAAATAGAACAAAATAAATAACCAAACAAAAAAGAGCCCAAGGAAAAGCACAATATGTATGTACAGATGCTGAGATACATTTATGCACACAGAAAATCCATAAAAACAAAACATATGAGCAAAAATATTTGAAAGGTTCAAAAATGCCCTGACGAAGTATTATGAGAAAAGACTCCAAAATTGCTACTGTGTTTGTTCTGTGTTGGTCATCTTCTGCTGGGCATGGGGCATGCCCTTAAGTGTGCTTTGTGTACCCAGTGAGACTCCCTAGGAGAAAGCTATTTTTTTCATTTGTTAGCAGGTATTAACTGGAGATCGCTTCTGAGCCAGCAATGGGGCATTGTGTCCACTCTCTTCCTCATTGGAACCCCATCCATCTTAGACTCGTGAAGGCCCTATGCATGCTCCCACAATTTCTGTGAGGTCATGTGTGCACAACTCCTGTTGTGTCTCGAAGACCTTGTTTCCTTGCGAATTTTGTCTTCTTTGGCCCTTACAATCTTTCTGCCTGCTTGTCCACAGAGTTCTCTGTACCCTGAGGGGAAGGATTTGATGGAAACATACAATTTAGGACTAGGTGTCCCAAGGTCCGTGACTCTGCACATCGTCCAGTTGTGGGTCTCTGTATTTGTTCCCATGTACTATAGGAGAAAGTGTCTCTGAGGATGACCGAACAAGCGCTCATCTATGACCATAGCAGGATGTCCTTAGGAGTCTTTCAGTGCTACATTCCTTTAGCAGAACAGCAGCAGCGTTGTATTTTACCCCACACCTATTGCCTATATAGTCTCAGTTCTTAGCCACCTGGGCAGTACCAGGCCTAAGTTCTAGCTCACAGAGCGGGTCTTAATTCTAATCAAATGGTGATTGGTTACTCCTCCTTACTGCCACTGTTGTATAAGGGTATCTTGCAGGCAGTCTATCATTGTAGATGAAAGAGTTTGCAGCTTGTTTATTGTTTACCTTTATCCTCTGGAAGTCTGTAGGGTACCATTCACTACTACAAACAACACAGGTATACAATGCTGCTTATGTTTTTATGGCCTTTTGGTGATCACTATTGACTGTCAACTTGACTGGCTCTAGAATCACTCTTGAGATGAGTCTCTAGGACACACGTGAAGGAGATTCTAATTAGTAAAGCTCTGCCCATGTCTGTGAGAGATTTTCACTATTAAGTTCTTTGACATTGGAAGACCAAGCCAGCATGTAAGCAGCATCATTCCCTGGGTTTAACTTGGGACTGTAGAAAAAGCATGAAGCTAGTATTTACCTCTCTCGGGTTCTCGACTACCAGATCTACCTGCCAGATTTCCCTTCTCCGATAGACGGTACACTTTAACTGTGAGCCAATGTGAATGCTTCCTGCTTTAAATTGCTTTTGTCAGGGTACGTTTTATCACCGCAGCAGGAAGACTAATTAATACAGGCAGTGGTCTAAATGTGGGAGAAAACATGACTTGGTCAGGACGAGAAACAAGATGAGAGATGGGAAAGGGTGTTGGAGGCTATGAGCAGTTACAAGAGCCATAACATTTCCTGAGTCAAATTGTATACCTTTGAGTTGCAGTAATTCTTTCAAAGGCTGAAAAACAATATGCAAATATGTCATGTGTAATACACAAGTCATGAAAAATAATATTAATTCCCAAGCACCTTAACTTTACACACATAAAACCTGACCAAATTACAGTTTATCCTAAAATTTATTTAGACCACTGGTTCTATATCTGTGGGTCATGACCACTTTAGGGGTTGAATGGCCCTTTCACAGTGGTCACCAAAGACCATCAGAAAACACTAATATTTATATTACAATTCATAGCAGTAGCAAAATTACAGTTATGAAGTAGCGATAAAAATAATTTTATAGTTGGGAGGATCACCAGAACTCGTGGAACTATATTAGACATCTGCAGCATTAGGAAGGTTGAGAATCACTGGGTCAGACCTTCATCCTTGTTTCTACATCTAGACACTGATTTCCAACTGATGGGTTCAGAGTTACCGCTGGCCTGTGACTGGGTTCAGGCTATTGCTGAGTAGCTGTAAGGAACTCCATGATCCACTCATGGACAAGCTCCCAAAGGTGAGCCCTGAGGGCACTCGGGTCACCAGACACAGTGATGACAGGGAAAAGAAAGCTGAGATTGAAAAGTGGGAAGTGAAGTAACAGACCTGGTGCATACAGATTAAATTCATCTCGTAGAGAATATGTGAGGAGCTGTATAATTTAAAGGCTAAAAGTCAATGTTCTTCCACGCATTTTTAAAAAGATCCACATGAATTACTAGGACTAAATAACAGGCTTAGAAGGGTCAAATGTTTCACAGATACATGGAGTATGATCTATAATTAATATATTCTGTAAGAAGGCCACGGGCACAAAAAACACAAAAGCATGAGATGCCACTGAGGCCGACAAACTAGGTTCATTAATGGATTTGCACTGTCCATCTGTCCAAGTTCTCTGATTCTCTGGGATTCCGTTAGCCTCACCTGGATCCACCTCAGTTACTTGAATCTCCCATATTAGCATTAAGCTAACTTCACCTCCGTTTGTCCCAAACTCATGTTCAAGTGGTAGTCTTGGCTGCCAATTCAACTCCTGGCTCAAAGTTGAACTGTCTATCATCTCAGCTGAAATGTTCTAAAATTATATATATGCTTGCCACATCCAATAAAGTTCAGCTCATTGAATAATTACACCACTTTCTGCACTCCCTAATTAATTAAATGGAAAGATGGTGATGAAGAAAGAAGGCCACAGAGAAGAGCACCCTCACCTCAACGATAATAGCGACGACCTGCGAGCTACAACCGCAGACCTCAGAATGAGAGACACCACTTAAATTATCTCAAGGTCTTGGATCCTAGACAATGTAGAGAAAATGCAACGGGTCACTTTGCCAGTTTCTTTTCTCAGCCATTACCTGAAAGGCTGAAGACACAAGAGCTGGAGTTGAGGAGACAGAAAGTAAGCATCTAATTAAGCCAGGAAAAAATGAGCTCCTCATGAGCACTATAGTTATACAGTGATGGGACCTGGGGCTCAGTCTTAGACCTCTCCTAGGATTTTACCACAGTACCCCCATCCACTCCCTGAAGACAAGTTATGAAGGCAGATGTCATGTTTCCTTTACAAAAATATAAAAAATAGACACATAAAACCCCATGTCAGTCTCTGCATACTCCATGCAAAGTACTGAAAGCCCACAGCTAAATTCTCAGAGTCTTCTGTCATTCATCGTGGCCAAACCAAGGACCCTTCAGTAGAGACCCTTGGATCCATACTCCACTTGCCAGTTCAAGGAGCTTTGATTCTAGGGCACTGGAAAGAGGACATTCCGAGGCTACTCTACGAGAGTCTTGGCGTGGAGCCTACCTGCTCATTTGACAGCGTGTTCTCCTGGGGACTGCTAAGGAAGCACAGCACAGGTCACTTCTCAAAGTGTTAAAAAGTCACTTTGTCATTCGTACTGATGGGAAAAAGTAACTCAGAGCCTTGTCCCCTGCCATCACCTTCAGTTCCAAAATTGAATATTTGTCAAATTATAATATGTGTTAATAATTTTAGAAGCTATTACTCT
>LOEQ01003724.1:8559-27599 GCA_001685075.1 Bramus lutescens | reverse complement strand
GTGTCCTCTCCTCAGCTGCCCAAGGAACAAGCTGGGGCCATCTCCTTGGACACCAGGCCAGCTGGACTGGGACTGATGGAGCATGTAATCAAACTGGACTCTCTAAACATGTGACAAGGAGAGGTGACTGAGAAGCCAAGGGCAATGGCGCTGGGTTTTGATTCTACTGTATGTACTGGCTGTGTGGGAGCCTAGTGTGTTTGGATGCTCACTTTCCTAGATCTTGAGGGAGGGCGGAAGACCTTGCACTTCCCACAGGGCAGGGAATCCTGACTGCTCTTTGGACTGGAGAGGGAGTGAGAGGGGGAATGAGGGAGGGGAAGGAAAATGGGAGGAGGGGAGAAGGTGGAAATTTTTAATATTTAAATAAATTATAAAAATTGTATCAATAAACTAAAGTTTATACCAACAAAAAATCCAAACAATTAGATGAAGAAATATAACAAAAAAATCCACCCTCTTTTTCCAGAAGGGTTTTTTTTCAAAGTTGAGCCATTTTCAGAAGCACTGAGCTCAGAGTGTATATTGCCATGTTCCCTGTGCTCCTACTGAATACAAAACTTGGAGATGATTATTTCAGGATTTCAAAATATCATTTTTTTTCTTTCTGAAACACATGCCAGTCACTCTTTAGCCCTGTAATTTCAAGCAATTGAAGGTTATAATTAAGTGTCTGTACTTCCAATTCCGAGGGAGAAAAGTACACACAGTACTTGACTGAGTGGTGGAAGCCAGCAAAATAAGCCCTGGGTCCACAGTAACAAGAAAATGATGTGGTGCCAAGAGAAAATAGTCTAGAAATCTGAGGGACAAACCACCCTACTTCTACATTCAGAGTCCCTTGACTATGAGCAAAGTAGCTTGTATTTTGAAGACTCAGCATTAGCATTCTTATAGATAAAATATTATTATTTAGAGGTCTGAGGAGACAGCCCTGTCAGTAAAATACTTGACACACAAGCATGGAGACCTGAATTCAGTCCCTAGATCTCACATAAAACAGGAGTTTATGTACCCTGCCTGCATTTGTAAGTTCAAGTCTGCCACACCAGCACAGCTAGAGCCAAGTCCATGTGAAGGACATCAGGATTAATGGAACACGCACTCTGGATGTTGCAGAATCAGAAGCCTTTATTGTACATCACCAAGGGGGGTTTATACCTGAACCAGACAGATGGGCCAAAAAGATGGAGTCCTCATCGCCAGATCCTCTGGTTAAGGCCAAGTGAATGCGAACTCAGGAAGCAGGGTTGGTAACCAAATCTGAGAGCACGGAACTTGCAAGTTTCTCAGAAACCCAGAACAACAAGGGCAAGAAAGGTCACCAACGGGGGAGGTGAGTAGGAAGGCCAGGACTCCATTAGGTCCCAACACAGGTCTTTGAGGGAACAAACACAAAGAGGATCCTTGGGCACTCTACCCAATCAGTCTGGATCAGTGAGCTCCAGCATCAGAGAGAAACTTTAAGAAACTGCAACTGAGCAGGAAGGACCAGTCTGTGTCCTCCATAAGTTTTTTCATACGTGTGTATGCACACGGGGGGGGGGAGACAGAGAGAGAGAGAGAGAGAGAGAGAGAATTAGAGAGAGATTATTTTAAGAATTAAAATTTCAAGACTTGGGTGGATTTCTTTGTAAAATCAGTTGCATTTGAAGCCATATTTTAATTTATTTTATTTAAAAAGCAAGAGTTTATGGAGTGTCCTCAGAGAACTAAATGTGAGTAGTCTTCTTGGTCACTATATGAGAACAGAAGACTTGTGATTTCCAAGAAAACAAAAGCTACGACAACTAATGTCACCCACCCACCCTAGCATGTGTGAACTTCCACTGGAACCTAGTCGACCCACCAAGGGCCACACCCTTTAAAAATTGGTGCTTCCTCTCTCAAAAGCGATCAGTTGTCACAGCTCCTCAGGTAAGGGTAGGAATTGTGCCCACGTGCCCTTTCCTTGCTGAGATTTGGTCTGACTTGAGCTTGCGCAGACTGTGCATGCGGTCACAACCACCATGAATTCACGTGTGCAGCTACCTTTCTGTGTCCAAAACAAAAAAAAAAACATAAAAAATAATCAGGGTTTTCTTGTAGTCACCCACTGACCCTGGTCCTTACAATCTTTTTCAGCAAACCGAGGTGTGTATTTGCAACTGTGCTATCCCCTGCTTCCAAAATCCACACATGAACATGCTGAACTAAATCGCTCCAAGCTCATCAAATTCTGACACCTCCAGTCCATCGCATACACTCTTCTCTCTGCTGGGAAGTGCTTGTCTATTCTCCTTCCCAAGCACCTCTCAAGGAGCAACTCATTGCAACTTCTCCAAAACTTCTCTGAGTCCCCACTCGCTCAGGAAGGCTGGGCCAGGAACACAGGTTCCCAGGGCACATTGACTTAACTCTGGCAGCAAATTTATAGCAATGTTTCTTCCTTTGGCCCAGCCCCTGACCAGACTAAGAATGATTTGAGGCAGTCAGGTCATTTGCTATGTAACGACTGTGATAGTTTGTCCTTGATACACAGAAGTTCTATTAATATTTGATAATGAATAAAAGAATAAAGCTCCAGGCCCTGAACACACATTTCCCCACTGTTTTCTGACAATCCATCTTAAAGCCCCAGACCCTAGTCTCTGATGTCATTTCATTATGTGATGATAGTGATGCCTTGAAAATCTTTTGGTAGCCAGGCTAAGACTGACACAGAAAATATGAGGTCTGTCCAAGGCGCACGGATGAGATTGTAAATAAAACCATGACAAGTTACAAACATAGAAAGCGCAACCATCAGAAGTCTCTGAACCATAACTGCAAGACAGTGTTCAAAGTGAAAATAACTCAGGTGAAACTTAGCGGCAGGGAGCAGAGAGAATGCAGGGGTCTCATGGGTCCCGGTTCCTGCTCCATGTCCTGTGGGTTCATGACAGGGAGCAGAGAGAATGTAGAAATCCTGAGGGTCCCGGTTCCTGCTCCATGTCCTGTGATTTCATGGCTCTGGTCGGCAGTTTTCCTGTGTGAATGACAAGGCTACCTCATCCAGGTACATTAGCCCCCAAAACTGAGTCACAGAGCCAGCGAGGAGAAAATTCAGCTTACCTCTTCCACTGAAAATATTTTCAGCATTTGTGGGCCATGGCACGGTAGAGTCTTTGCTCTGTATTGTGTGGTTTTAGGTTGAAGTAGTGACGTAACTTAAAACCTACTTCAGGCCTGTTGCTGTTTCAACAGACTTCCTCCAAACCCAAAATAAAATAAAATAAAATGTTTAAAAATTTTCTACTCCTATAAAGCATTCTCTAACATTGGGGAAGATCATAAGCCATGTGGAAAATGAAAAAAATGAAAGTAATTGCTAGAACTTAATAAACAATAATTTACTCAGCACTTACTTTACATATGGCATTTGGCAATGGATTCTGGGTCGTTGCTTCATTGAGTCTCCTTAGCAATACAGCATGGACAGCAATATCATTACTCAAGTTGACAGGTAAAGAATCACAGTTTAGAGAGGTTACATAGCTGGTAAGGAGGATGCAGTCGACAAACAGACCACACCGTGTTGAGCATCTGCCATTCGTTGTGGAGCATCACTTTTGAAACAGTGTTTCTGAGCAGGCATTATGCCCATTGCATCAAATGGAGAACATTTTTAAACATCACAGAGAAACACACATGAGGATAACTCAAAAAGTAGCCTTCATGCAAAGACTTTGACCCTCCAAAGTACTGTATGGCATCTGATTTTGGCCCTCTGCCATCCCTACTCACTTTTACCATGTCCCTATTGACTTTCCACCTCTTCCTCTACCCAGTTTGCACTGACACGTGGCACTGCGGGTACCCAGATCCACATGGATGGGCCACAAACAACCCTGTCCTCCCTAGATCATTCTTCTGCCTAGACCAACATCTTGGTGGCTCTTACACCATATGTGCATGCAGAGAAAAATGCCCTGTGTCACCTCTTCCCAAACCTTGCTCTTTTGTGTATTTACATATACACACAAGCATACATGATTTGTATGTGTAAGTATAAATGCATATACATGCATGCCTTGTCTTTTTGCTTCTTATAGATCACAATATATTTGTATTTATTATATTGGTACCATAGTGAGTTTGTATTTACTGCATTTTTACTGCATTTTTGGATTTGCTATGTTAGGCATTTAGTGTAAATGCATACTTGTAAATGCATCATTCATTTCACTGCATATTTGCACTTATTATGAGCATAAGCATAATATAATGCATACAGTAAGGATGCAATATTTTAACTATATTAAATGTCACATGTAACTATAAAAGGCTCAAATGAGAAGTGGTTTTGGAGTGTAGCCATTTTCACACTCAAGGTTGGTGTGTAATGTAAGGATGACATTGGGAGGGCTATGGTAGGAGTATGACAAATAGAAAAGAAAAGGGCTCCAGTGCACCCTGAGTGTGCCAGAGCATCCTCAGAATCTACACTGGATGTCACCACACAACAAAGACAGGAGGGATAGGTACAAATCAACAACATCTTGGGTTTGCCATATCATAAACAAGGTGTTCAGAAGCCATTTCTAATGAAGAAATAGTTTATATGGAAGACAAGCTCACGTCAAAAAGTCAGTGGGGACTTTATTAAAATAGAGAATTGCAAGGTTATCATGCATATATATTGGTTTGTGGGAGGGGGAGAAAAAAGTACTAAGGTAAGTTTCCCAACACTGGGAACTGTCAGTGCAAATAACTTTAACTGTTTCCCTGCTCAGAAAATTCTCCCTAGGAAAGACTTATCTGATATTAGACCTGTTAAGAAGATTAACTCATAAAATATTTGCACCCCAATACTTTGAGTAGGAACAACATAATCATTGATGTGAACAACAGACCTAAAATATGACTGCAAGTTCCCCCACCTAAGTGCTGGTGCTGCCTAGAGCATCCGCACATTCGAGGAAGTGTGTGGGCATCCCAGATGGTGCATGGGAGGTCCATTAAAAAATAATTGCTTTTTACAGGGGCCTGTCACAGAAGCTGAAACTGAATCACTTGAATATAACTTGTTACTTCTCAAAAAAAGCAAAAGCATTATGGTGTTAGTATTTGCTTAGTGTGTGTGCATGTTTGAGTGTGTGTGAGGGAGAGAACATTATGTGTGTGATGCAAGATTCCCCTCTGTATGCTGTGATTACCATTGATTAATAAAGAACTGCTTTGAGCGTATAGCAGAGCAGGACAGAACAGAAGTAGGCGGGAAAACTAAACTGAATGCTGGGAAGAAGAAGGCAGAGTCAGAAAGAAGCCATGTAGCCCCGCTGGAGACAGACACTGGGAACTTTACCTGGTAAGTCACAGCCATGTGGCGATACACAGATTACTAGAAATGGCTTAAATTATATGTAAGAGTTAGCCAATAATAAGCTAGAGCTAATAGGCTAAGCAGTGATTTAAATAACAGAGTTTCTGTGTGGTTATTTTAGGGCTGAGCAGTTGGGAACAGACAAGTGGCTCTCATTGCAACATGTGTGAGTATACATGCATGAGTCTATGTGTGTGGGAGACTGTGTGTGAGAGAGAGAGTAAATGTATGTAAGTGTGTATAAGTAGTATGTGTAAGAGAGTATGTGTGTGAGAGAGAGAGTATGTGTGTAAGAGGGCATTTGCATGTGAATATATGTGTGTGTGTGTGTTTGTGTGTGAAGAAGTGTATACAAACATGGATGGTCTGAATTCACTATTTCTTCCTCAAGATTCATATTCTTTACCCTTTCCTATTGTGGATGAGAAATGTACCCATCTAACATCCCTGGTCAGATACATTATGACCAGCTTTGATATTTCCATTGCCCTTATCACCCCATGGCAAACCGATTATCAATCTCTTCTGATTGGTGAATATCACCGTACTATGATTTCTTAAACCCATACTGCCAGGCCCTTTGATTCTTTAACACTGTTTCTTTGGATTCCTAGAGTGACTTGCTCAGTGGTATCTGAATTCCAATATAAGCTCTTTACAGTCCATTCTCCTTCTTGTCTCCAAAGAAATTCTCCTAAATGCTAATCCATTTTCTTGGATACTTCTATTGCTCTGTGAAATACAGAAATAATCTTACAAAAGCAATTTTGGAGAGAAAGGCCTCATTTCAGTTCACAGTTCAAGTGTACAATTCTATCATAGTAGGAAGGTTCTGGCCCAGGAATTTAAGGTTCAAGCTGCCTGGAGTCAGGAAGCAGAGAACAGAAATTGCTCCTACGCCATCAGCTCCAGGACCCAAGCCCAGGGAACAATGTTACTATTTGACACTCAATTAACCCAATCAAGAAAATTCCTCACAGACATGGTTCATGAATACCTGAGGACGTGGGATGAGTCTTAGCACAGAGTTTAGAACTAAAAGTATAGAGATGTGGGTGTGTGTAGAAACACAAAGTTGTTCTTTTAAAGAGTGTCTTTAAAAGAAACAGGGATCTGGAGAAAGCTAGAAGAGGGTATGAGGGAAACTATTGTGGGAAGCCTACATCCTACAAGCCATGTGGGATGGCAACAGCTCTTCAATGCTTTTATGGGTTGGGTTAGCAGCACAGTAGGAACTGCTACTCTTAGTCTGGAACTCTGGAAGTCAGTCCAACAGTAGAAGTAGCAGACCCACTCTTCTCAGAAGTACTATGAGGGATGTCCTTCCAGATCTCCATCACCACCATTCCTCACTGGTATTGAAACCTGATGCCAAAGACATTTTCAAGAAGACCTACTTTCTTTGCCAATCTATCATAACTAGAAACAAACTGTCCACTTTGATGCTACACGACATGACTTGGAACCATTGAACGAAAGATGGTTTTAGTAGACACCAAGATTATATATAATGATCTTTATTGCAGAGAAATCTGTTTATTCTCTGCCACTGTAATATTAATTGTTTCTTGTCAATTTCTTGAGCTTTTTCCCCCACTGGGCCTCTGTCTATATTAGTACACAGATGTAGCCTTTTCATGTCCTTTAAAGAAATTCTAATTCATCTTTCAAGCCCTGTGTTCGATGGTTTGAATTCACATCTCTGTTGCAGCATTCCCAACTCTTCCGTCACTTTCTGTTAGACACCTCTTTCATCCCATATCTTTCTACACATGAGGTAACCAACCTTCCAGGTCCCTGTTCCCGCTTGATAGCAATGAATAGTGCCTTTTAAATAATTTTCAGAGTGGCATTGCCACTGGCTTCCTGGATCTGTCTCTAGCTCATGTTGCAGCAGTAATCTAAAGCAAAGTACCTTTTTAAGGAGTTTGAATTGCCAAAAACGTGTGTCTTGGATTTCTACCATTGGCTCGCTGAGGATGCTAGCACATGTGGTCATGTTGGATTGTGGTCCTGGAGGACATTTGGTCTTGCTGGACAGCTCCTCATATGCTGTGTAAAGGGGTCATCATACATCTTTCTTAGGAAATGACCTTCTACCAGTACGAAATGCTCCCCTCTCTTCATTTCCTTTCTCGTGCTCCTGTCGGTTAAATTCCGCTCTTCGGCTGTTCCTCTGTCTCTGGAGCGGATGATCTACGGCCCACATCTTATAGTCCTGTCTCATTGCTTTCCCTCTTTAGGGGTCTGTCCTAGACTCTCCCACTGTTTCATGACCTGCTGTCACCCTTCCATCTCAAGCATTTTGTACGATATCCTCATTCCTCCATGCCACTTGGAAGATTTTTCAGTCACAGAGCAGAAGGGCTACTATTCTAGGCTCACACTCCTCCCTCAGGATCAGCTTTCCCAGACCAACTGTCTGACTTTTGGGACTCACGGCCCAGTTCTCTTTTACGGATCTTAAGCTGAACTCTCAAGATTTTTTTTCCTAGATGCTGCCAAAGTTGCCTGTGGAAACGAGTTTCTTTAAAAACTGTTTTCAATTCAGAGTTTTCGCCAGATTGTTGTTTATTGCCTCCAACTATTTTTCAGTATAGCCATTTTTCTTACATGAATAAAAATTTCAAGCACTTTAATGGGAACATTAAATTTGGCTTCGCTTGGCTCTCCCAACTGCCACAGGTCTCTCGTCCAAAGTGTGACAGGAGCGCAGCTCTTTCCTTGGCCTTTTTATAAACAACTTGTTCATAGAAATCTATTAAATACATCTTTTTTTCTCCTTTATGTCATATGGCTAGTAGTTACTTGTCTTCAACTATTCTATTCACGTTCAATAAATAAATTCCAGAAGCATCCAGTCCACTCAGAGTTATCATTATGAATACTCATAGCTAATCTCACTTTGAGTGCTCTGGGTGGGAGACTGTTGATACGAGTCTAGAAAATGAATGTTCTTACATACCTTTTTTTGAGTAGCTAGCTTTTCATTTTTCTTTTGGAATTTACACAGTAGCCATCAAAGTCTTCCAATTACCAAGTGTTAATAACACTACATTATTCAATATTAGGGAATAGTCATATTTGTGACAAGGAAAAGTAAATCCTCCTGTTGTTTTTATGAGTAAGAATGGTGTGAGGGTTTCATGAAAAGATTTTTGTGGAAACAAGAGTCACACACCACTCCTCACATAGCCTCAGATTGCAAGGCCTCTCAGTTTCAGCCTCCCCTTGTATAGCATTCTCTCATGAAGAAAGCCCCCCCCCAAGTCTTCCAGGGTCCATACTGAAGGTGAAGACACTTTTGTCTTCCTGGGAGATGCAGGTGCCTGATGGGCTTTTCCTTGAGACAGCAACTGCAGGGCAGCCACAGATGCAAAGAATTACTGAGAAAACAGATGCCACTGTCCTCTCAAAACTATGGACTGTCAATCTGACCAAGATCCCAATCAGTTAAAACAAAACAAACAAAAAGCTTGAAACAGACTTTTACCTCCCAATTCAGACTTCTTCAGAAATGACGTTTAGGTCTGACTCAAGCAATATCCTCTCATCTCCTGTAATCTTCGTGGTTCGCACATCCACTTACCTAAGTCCTGACTTCATGTTCTCTGAATTTAAATCTTCTAGCACAAAATCTCCTTGTACAGTGACTGACAGTGTTGCCAGTGTAGAAGGGCCTTGAACTTGTATCCCGGCTAGAGCTGATACTCCTGGAACAATGATCCCAAGGGACTCCCATTAGAATTGATCTACAGCCACTAGGTAAGGAAAACTCATCAAGGAATGACCACAACAGCATCAGTTTACCTTGGGGCACCACCTTTTTTTTTTTTGATTGAACCATAAAAAAAGTGAGTCCACATATCTTTCAGCTAACACCTTTAGAATGTGAGAAAGGACAATATGCTTCCTGATTTTTCCTCTTGCTTTGCCAGTTAAACACGATGGTTGGAATAAATCTGCCCACTAAATCTTGACGTGAGGCAAAGAATAAATGCCTGTGACTTTTACAGCTGTCAGAATTTACTGTTGTTCAGAAAATGCATCCTGGTTTTCAGGTGTGCTGGTGGTTACAGAAAACCTTGAAATACTGCTCCTCTTACCATTTTAGGGCAACTACCTCCGTAAGACCCTTTTTTCCTCTGCACCTTAGTTTAGAATCTTTTAAGCAAATGCACATAAATAAATGAGGCTTTCTGTGACCTCCTATTAAGACACTAATGCAGAACTGCCACCCAAGCCTTAGAATTATGCATTCCCCATTAGGAAATAGATGGCAACTGTTGATAGCACTAAAAATAAATCAGAGTGTGTGGAGCATGAAAGAGCTTATGCCGCAAGCAGGCAGATGGCAGCCATCCATTTTAAGGAAATTCTCGGGGATTCATTAATTGACTGGAAAAAGATACAGGGAGAACATGTCATAATTGGACTAGAATCTTGTCTGAAATAGAGTTAAGGGAATGTTTGAGTCAGATCTAGCAGTACCATCCTATTATCTGGGTTACTGAGGTAGATGATATTTAGTTAAGTACAGCAATCATACTAGGCAGTTCTTTGAAAATTGTTCTAGATGTTTGCTTTGCAACTGAATATCTATGCTGTTTTCTTGTAGAATCCAAGCACAGAGTCAAGGACAGCAGGTAAGTCTGGACACTTGACATTAGAATCTATCTGTGAGTATGCTGAACTTTCCCTCAAGGGAACAGTGAGCCATCCATCCATGGTCCATTTCTTCTCTCACTCCTTACTGAATAAACTATAGCCCACTGTCTGCAGCCCTCACTTGACCAGTGTTCCTGATTCATTTGCTGGCCAGCAAATGTGATGACAGCTGGATGCGACAAGACAGCAGAGCGAGGGAAGAGTCGGTGGGTGAGCATGGGAGGGAGAGTCTTCTGAAACTCTCATCCCTGACATTGTCCAGGTATTTCATTGATCCATCAGGGAGTTTCATTGATCCATTAGGGTGTTTCATTGATCTGTTGGGAGTTGTATAATGAATGTCCCATTCTACCAGTTCCCTAACTTACTAATTGTCACTATTCTAGCCTCTAATTCGACATTAAAGCCCATTTCAATATTACCTGAGAGCAAAACGTTTTAACAGTCACCCTAACAATCAATGTTGCACTGCAACTATTTGCCTTCTAATTTAATAAATCTACATGACACATGACTGTAAATGGAACCTGCTCCTTCATTTCCTGGTCACTCATACCCGAGTAATCACAGAAACTATATTAATTGCAACATTGCTTAGCCAATAGCTTAGGCATATTCCTAACTGGCTCTTACCTCTTAAATTAACCCATTTCTATTAATCTGCGTATTACCACAAGGTTGTGGCCTTATGATTCCGGGAGTATCTTTCTCTTTTGGCAACTACAAGCCTTCTTTCCTCCTCTATCTCTGCATGGTTTTCCTGCCTAGCTCTATTCTACCCTGCCATAAGCCAAAGCAGCTTCTTCATCAACCAATGGTAATCAAACATTCACAGCATACAAAGGGGAATCCCACATAATCTCTCCTTTTCTGTTTAAATAAAAAGAAAGGTTTTAAATTTAACATAGCAAAATTACACATAACAAAAGAGATATCAAACAAGAATTACAGTTAAAATATTTTGTTATTCTAAAATTTTATATATAAATTATCTTTTATTATAACTAGGGAAAACTACAACTATCTGTCTTCAACTTCATCAAAGATGGGTATAATATTACCTAAGTAAATAGGAAATGCTTTGTAAGCAACTTCCAAAATTCTAGAATTGACAGAGACATCTCACTGCCTGGACAGTCACCCAAAGCTCTTCTGCAACATTGGGGCATCCATCTTCATTCTATAGGTCCATAGTATCTGGCAGACTTCCATGAAGCAGGAAATTTGAAAGACTTTTTTGCCTATATTGGCAATTTGTCAGTCACTTTCTTCTGTGTCCTATAGAAATTGTGGCAAACTCTTTCATGAAGTAGGAACCCTGAAGGATTGTCTCACCTTCTTTAGACAAGTTTAGCAGTCATTTTTCTGCATGTCCAGTTTAGACAGCAAACTATCAAGCAGTCCAGGCAAGAGCTGTTTATTGCCCAAATGGCTAACAAACTCCATTAGGAATCTCTTTGATGCCCATTATCCTCTTGAAGTAGATTGGTGCTGCCTGAAGTAGACATGTCTCACTGTCAATAAAAGTTTTAGTTTCTAAAACATTTTAAATGTCATATTCTATAGGTCTTTGAGGTGTTGAAGACTATCTAACTGAAATGTATCTCTACATATCTAGAAAACCTAACTAATATGACTACAAGTTTGACTATTATTGCTATCTATTAAACTATAATTGCTAATGATACATTAAATTTTTAAATGATTTGTATAAACAAATACCTTTAACAAAAGTAGAAATATACATATAACAAAATTGACTTTAAATTTCCATCAATAAGCCAAAGTCCATACAAATGCAAAGTATTCATCTCTATATCATATCTCCTGCTGCTATTTTTTTTAGAAATTGACTGTGACCAGTAATGATTTATACCCAAACCCTTTTAAATGAAAGCAGACATTTATAAATAATCATTTTGGGAATTTGGGCATAGTTTTCTCCAAACAGCTTTCTACTGCTTGTTGGACAAAGTATTTTTGGGATTCATCCATCAAATTATATTTGACTGGAAGGAATCCACAGGTTCTCATCCTCTGTGGAAGCAAAAGCAGAACCTGTTTTCTAAAGTAACATATCCTTAGACACAAATTTGAAAGTCAAGATATCTTTCAAAACATATGTTAGTTTAGCTTAGCATCCCCCACAATCAAATGTTTTTCAGCAGTTAACTCATTAACAATCAAAAAATCTAAAGAAAACACAATACAAATAATCTAGACTCTCCATGCATATTCCATCTTTGCATGGCTTATTTTTTAACTCTATTACCTTCTAATTTTTATTTTATTATATTTATTCCTTTAATCTATGATTGTCCTTAATCTCTTTCCTGTCTCTTCCAAGCCTACATACACTTTTTAAAGACCGTGTCTCATCTAGAATTCTTTCATGTCTTAGTCTGTCCTGTTGTGTATCTGAAATCCTTTTCTGACAAGAAACGTGTTTTTTGAATGATAATGGTAAGCGGTCTCATTGTTGCAGAACTAGTTTTGGGCTCCATCTCTCTCAGCCTTTCAACATGGCCAAGGCACATTTACTGCTAGCTCTGCAAGCCATGTTTACTTCCCCAACTCTCAGAAGCAGTTGACCCATTCTGACACCAAGCAACTTGCAGTCTGCTGCCCACAAACCCACAACAGGGCCTCCCAAAAGAGCCAGAGCCATTCGTGTGGCCAGCATGAACCAGGAAGCTGTCTCTTAAAGGTGTCACTCCTCTACTAGCCACCAGCAAACAGAGTCTGTCTGAAAATAGGCAGCTATGAAGAAGCTGTGCTTGACTCCCATTTTTTGTGGGTCTAGAAGTCCTCTTTTTTTTAGCTTTTTGAGGTCTTATGGGGATTCATGCCTGATGGTGGGCGCCATTTGCAAACTGTGACTGTGCTTTGTTTCCTGGCTGCCAACAGTCAAATAATCACACAGAAACTATATTAGTTACAACAGTGTTTGGTCAATAGCTTAGGCATATTCCTAGATAGCTCTTACATATTAAATTAACCCATTTCTGTTAATTTGTATATCACCATGAGGCTGTGGCCTACTATAAGATTCCAGCATATTTCTCCTTCAGCAGCTACATGCCATGTCTCTGAATCTGCCTTATTTCCTCCACTATCTCTGCTTGGCTTTTCTGCCTAGCTCTATTCTGCCCTCCATAGGCAAAGTAACTTCTTTATTAACCAATGGTAATAAAACATATTCACTGCATACAAAAGGGAATCCCACATCACATAACACCTGATGAAGGGTCAGAAATCATAATTTCCAGTTACTGCCTGTTTGCTTAGAAGCCTTGTGACTTTGTCCCAGTCACAACTTCACCTAGTCTCTGTTGGTGGGTGGTGTGTGTGTGTGTGTGTGCGTGTGTGTGTGTGACTGTATCAAGCTGAAATTATCCTAGATCATACAAAAGAACTGCTGTGATAACCAGTGTCTGAAATTGCAAATATTATACTCAGCAAATACAAAGTGCTATGAAGTGTGCAAGCTAATCACATGACATGTGCAAACCTATCACCATGCTTATCACACATAGATGTAGGAACATACTTATCCCACACAGGAAGAAGAGATTGTTTACCGGTGCCACCATGTACAAGGAAAGTATCTATTCTGTCTGAGAAGTGGGAGGGAGAGGAAGATATCACTAGAATGCACATGGTGGTCATGCAAGCAATGGGCTTGAGGTCTGAGAAGAATACAGGACCGCTGCAGTTTCAACAGTGAACACTGGAGTGCTTTTGTGGAGGAGAAGAAATTAATTTTAGAATTTTGCAAAATACATGCTAAGAAAAAGAGGTGTGTGAGGGAGAAATAGGATGTGAATAGGGAAGACTGCTGGAACAAAGGAAAGAGAGAAAGAGGAAGTGAAAAAAGGAAGCAGGGAGACAAGAATATTGATTTAAAGGCCCAGAATAAGGGTTTATAAATAGAAATATATAAAAGGATCAAACCCAAAAATTCTCAAAGTAGGTCTCCAGAGATGAGCAGTTTTTAAAAAAAAATTAAAGGGAGCTAAGGAGAGAGCTAAATCAGTCAAGTGTTTACCATGGAAAATGAAGACCTGAGTTCAAGCCACAAAACTCATTTCAATAAAGCAGGCCTGAAATCCTGTCATTAGGTGGGGAGGGCAGAGAAATGAGGATCCTGGTGTTAGCTGGTCAAAGCCAGCTGAACTGAAGGGGTGAGCTGAAGGTTCAGTGAGGAACTTGTCTAAAAACTTGGAAGTTTTAGAGAAGCTCAGATACTCAGATGTCTTCCTCAATAGTAATTAAATCAAGCTACTATTGAGGAAGACATCTGAGATTAACCTTGGGCCTCAACAAGAATGAGCATCACATGAACACACAAACACACACACACACATACACACTCACGTATACTTGCTTTCAAAAAGAACAGAACAGAATTTGGAAAAATTTAAAGATGCTCCTGTATTTTCATTGCTCCTCATAAATTTCAAAATGATAGTCAATCAAATCACAGTACCATAGCAAATAGTATCACACTTTCGATTTTATAAAACGCAATGTTAAGAAGTGGCTGTCCTGCTCAAGACCACATGAGCAGCTTACAGCAGAATGACAATCACGCTCAGAGTTCCCTGGTGAGAGTGTGGAGAACAAAGGACATGGTTTGGGGGTGCTTTGCCTTCATCCTCTTTTTTTAATAACACACAAAAAATGACAATGTCTAACAACTAAAGGAAATTACATATGCTTTCTCTAACTAAAAAGAATTGACAGAAGGTAAAGTAAGTGTTTGAGGAAAGGGGGAAATGGAAGTTGTCAGTGATCTATTTGTGCTCATCATCTTTATGAAGTTCAATTTGTTCTGTGGTGATGAAGAAGATAAACTGTTGGGGAATCACATTAAATATGCTAAGAGCTCGCCTTTGCATAATCATTGCTACTGTGTGCCCAGGCTCAAATGAGATGTTGAATAATGATGCCAACTCGTGTCATGTAACCATGCTGAAAATAAATTACCATGCACAGTCCTAATCAGTGGAGTGTCAGACAGGACTCTGACAAAACAGTATTGGCATTCATAATTGGGAAGCTATAAAGACACTTCTAACACATCACAGGTAAGTACTCATCGATTGAAGATTGGTCAGAAGTAGTTTAGGTCTTAGTGGGGTTCTTGAAATCCACCCCAAAGGTAGCATCTTTGATTTGAAATGGTTGTGATAGAGTTTTAAGAGAAGATGAGGACAAGGACTGTCTCAAAAAGGAGCAAGTAATTCTGTACAGCTCTAATAGGCTACAGTTGATCAAAACAAAAGAAATCAAATATCCATGTGTGCATTGTTTCTTCTCTTAGTACTACTCAGTGATTTCTTCACTAAGACCAAGAACACAGGAAAATTAACTGGTATTTCTTAGGTTTGAATTTTCTACTTGGAAACAGGTCTTTGGGGACCCTATATCCATGCTACGGGCTAAATGTTTCTACTAAAAATTTATCCCTGGCATGAGAGAAGAATATTGATTAAATGTGGTAAGGAGGCTGCTTGTTTGTTTCCCAGCTGCCCAGACTCCTGAAATAATCACACAGAAACCATATTATTTAAATCACTGCTTTAATAAATCACTCCATTAATCTGTGCATCACCACAAGGTTGTGGCCTACCAATAAAGTTTCTGCACATCTGCCTCTAGCAGTGACTCCATCCATGACTTCTTCTTGACTCTACCTCCTTTCTCCCAGCATTCAGTCTAGTTTTCCCTGCCTAGCTCTGTTCTACTCTAACAGGCTCAAAACAGCTTCTTTATTAACCAGTGGTATTCACAGCATACAGAAGGGAATCCCACATCAGTTAAATTTACAACTATATTTCCCAAGTAAAATTAAGAGCTATTTATTGTGCTCTGGCATGCTGGCTGAAGGTTGGATTGAGAGTTCACATGTGACCTAAACGACATGCCAGTGTTAAGACACAAGCAGTACTGGTGACAAATTAGGAATACCCACAGTATCCTTTGAATACACAGTTCTCAAAAGACCAAGATCATGGAGGCAGAACACATGAGATGGGACCTCAGGTGGACTTTTACTTTTAAACCTCCTTTCCCACCCCATTTCTGGGGATATGTGATCCAGAGAAGGAAGCTATGGTCAAAGGAGCTCTGGGGTCTTATGGAAACTGTCTGTACCTAAACCCAAGAGCACTGGGCCAGTGAAATATGTTCGCTCTTCCTTCAAAGCTGTGATGCAACAAGAGGAGACATCACCTTTCCCACCCTGAACCTCATTACTGTCTCCATCTATACAGCTACCCTTAAGACCCTAACAGGAGGAGTCACTGGAAATATCGTCTGTGTATCCACAATGTGTGGGTACAAATGGAAAAAGAGAATTTGTTGTCCACTGCTCCTTGCTGCAGATAACCTACCTACAGGGGTTACGATGACACTGAACTTAGAAGATCAAGAAATGCATGGAGGATCTGGTACCAATGCCACCCCTATTGCCTACACACAGAAACCAGCTCTTAATTTGAAAACTTCACTCTCAATTACATGCCCAATTGATTCTTGCTCTGGAATACACAAATGACTGCTGAAAAATTAGACGCCTTGGAAGAATCCCATACATTATATGCACGTTTTTATGAATGAGCATACCTCATGAATATAGAGCCCTAGGATTTCCAGAAATAAATGCTGGAAACAAATGCTCTGGAAATAATTTACCTAAGGTATGGACATTTTACTACATTTTTAATTTTGTGCTTTGTAACCATGTGTCATCCATTTCTCTCTTGGTAATTACTACTTTATTTGTCTCTTATCCTTACCAACAGAATCCTCTGTTCATTAATTGGGTATTATATGCAGTCACAGTCCATAGCATGCAGAAATGCTTTTCATATTGTTGATCAGCTGCAGCCATGGTGTATTAACTCCAGGCACAGCATCTGGGGTCTGATGAAACCAAGGAAGTGGCATTTTTATTTCTTCAATGTGAAGAATTTGCAGGCCTGAGAACATCTGAAACTTGCCTTCTGTGATGAGAATTCAGTTGCCTTTCCAAGACTGAACGCAGCTACCCACCCTGTGAGAGGTCTATGCTACAGACCATTGCCACAGCACAAGGTCATAAGGTGACTTCTTCTGCAGCTTTCTGTGTTCACATACACAGTTATTGTAGAGGCATGGAACATAGAACAAAGTGTTAAAATAAATAAGTTGACTTGAATATGGTTGCAGTGCCCAACAGAAGGTGTGCGCTTGTATCTAGTAAACTGGTAACATGAAAATAGCTTTAAGAGAGCATCATGAGAACCAAAAGGAAACTGAACCATTCCCAGTTACCACATAGCTCAGTGAACAGTGACATTCAATAGAGAAAAAACAGCCCCAAAGAATTAATACGGCCAAAAGGATCACTTTACCATAGTCAGGACAACTCAAGACTTCATTCTCTGCTGAGAGTAAAGGCATGTGTTGTACTGTGATAAACTGCCTCAGGTTTATAGGAGACTAGAGGGGATTTTTCTACAGCTTCCTGACCAACCTATGCAAGGACTTTGCAAGGTCATGTCTCTGTGGGTCTCTAAAGGAACTGAAGATTGAAAGAGAATGGACATTAGTCTCTGCTCTGCCCTACATCACTGGTTTGGTGGGAATTCTTATACCATTCACTTTCTAGGTTCCTATTCTAATTTTTCATATCTCTGTGGTTGGAAACTTTGTACTGAAAATAGAAATATTGTGGTGAGCTCAGCAGCTTTCAGCCCCGAGTCACGGGGTAAATATCCTGGGATATGGATCGCTATTAGAAACGAACACCAAGGTTGCATGAGTATCAGCTTATGGGAGCAGAGATCCATGTTGCTCGCAGCAGAATACCCATTCTCCATGCGTATTGCTTTGTCTGGTGACGTGCTCCTATCCTGCCTGATGAGAGAAGTGGGGACAGCAAAGCTGATGCTATGGAAAGGTGATTGCTGGCTGCTCAGAAGAAGCCATGCCAAGACTCAAGTTACCGTTCAGATATAGTCAAGGTGAGAAAATAAGATGCAAAACTGATGAAAGTCTTAGGGCTTTAAGAAAGGTGTTTCTGTTACTTCCCTGTGACAGAGAGCTGATGAAGTAACTCAGAAGAGCTGTTTCTTTGTGTTCACACTTTCAGAAGAAGCCATTTGCATGGCTGTGAAGACGCACTGGCTGGAATGCCTAGATTAACAATGATGCTGGCACAGAAAACAAGATCTCAGGCCAGCACCATAAGACATTAGGACCTCCACGACCACCCCTGGTATCCAAGTGCATCAGCCACAGGTCACAAAGTCTCTACAGGTTCCCAAGACAACACCTCCAGCTGAAGGCCAAGTGAGCCATCAGGGGACTCAAGCTGTAACATATGTGGTACCTGATGATGGCTGAAGAAAGGGTAGACTTTGACAAGGTCACATGATACCTTGAGAACAACTGAGCCAGATCAATGTAATGAGAAGAGTTGCTCCCAGCTGCCCTACATGTCAGCTACAGTGTCCACATCCGTTCCTTAACATGGACTTGGTGTTTGCATCCCCCAGTAAATTCATATAGTAAAATCTTAACTCTTCAATATGGGGCATTGAGAGATGAGGCCTGGAGAGGTGGCTAGAGGTCATGACAGTGAAGCTTTTGTGAGCTGTGTTACTATAAAAGAGAGCCAGAGAGCATTCCTCATTCCTGCTACACAAGGACACAATGAAATGAAGTCGTTCTACCTTGCAAGCTCTCTGAAGAGATTCTCCGCATCCCATCACCTTCAGAATTGCAAAGCTTCTAAAGACTTGGAGCCCTGATGGTTGCTTACGACATGTGCTCATTTGTTGATGAAGTAGCCAAGCCAATTGATTCATATAAAAAGGTAAAAGATGCTAAATGTTGGATCAAAACATATATTATCAATTCAACAAGGTGTAGGCCTTCTGCTTAAATGAATTTTTCTGGGAAAGAAAAATTTTAAAAAGGGTTCTTCTGTCTCTAGCTCCATCCATTGCCAGCTGAAGATTCTATGGTGATATGCAAG
>LOEQ01003723.1:101422-127997 GCA_001685075.1 Bramus lutescens | reverse complement strand
GGATCTCTGTGAGTTTGAGGCCAGCCTGGTCTATAAGACCTAGTTCCAGGACAGTTAAGACTGTTGTTACACAGAGAAACTCTGTCTCAAAAAATTCAAATAAATAAATAAGCAAATAAACAAACAAACAAACAAACAAATAAATAAATAAATAAAAATGTCTTCGACACTGGCAGGCCAAGGTTGAAGCACATCTCAATTCCTCTACAGCGTAGCTCCATTTTATCCTATAATGACAAAATACTCAACAATCAAAGGAAAAAAGACAAATCAATAATTTTATTTGCAATCAGATACAATAAATGTGTAGTAACTTAATGAATATGCACAAAATTCCTGAGGAAATAGCTTTTTGAAAACAAATTTATCAAAAAAGGTTTATTTATTTATTTATGTATTTTATGTATATGGGTGTTTTGTCTGCATGTAGATTTGCACACCAGGAGAAAGCATTGGATCCCATGGGACTTTGTTATAGTATATAGCCATATATACTGTATATACAGTTGTGAGCCACCATGTGGGCCCTGGGAATTGAACTCAGGACCTCTGGAAGAGTTGCCAGTGCTCTTAACCACTTAGCCATCTCCACAGCCTCAAGGGAAGTTTTTGAATAGCTCTTTCTGAGGAATCTTCTAAAGAATAAATTTGTTAGCCAAAAGATGATTAGAATTATTTCAAGAAGAGTCAGGGAATCACATGTCTTCCACTAGCAGAAACAAAACACAAATTTGCAGATTGAAGCAAAGCACGGACATGTCCCCTCTGTTCTGACAGTACAAGAGGCTCTAAATTTCTTAGAGAAAATCTGTGAGAAAGTAGACAGCAGAACAGTTTTGCCAACAGTCTCCTTAAATATCAATCAATGGTCATCCTTTAAATCTGACAGTGTGGCCAGAAGTGGTCAACTAAAAATATAGGAAGGCAAACATTAGAAATGGGCCTTTCTATCTTTTCTCCTTCCTTTCCTTTCCTTCAGTTCCTTCCCTCTTCCCCATCCTCTTCCTCTTCTTCCTCCTTCATGTCTAACAACTAAACCAGGGCTCTGAGCGTGCTGAGCTGGTGAGCAGCCTTTGCTACTGCTTTAAACCTGCAGCTGAACAGCCAGCCACTGGCTAGACAACGGATAGTAACTAAAGGCAGGTGCCCAGGGCAGAGGAAATGCGTTAGTTTTTTCTATGTTTAGAATAAGGAATTCATATATTCTGGTAAAAACATAACTGACTTGCGAGAGTTAGGCACAATTATAATAATCCAAATTTAAAAATCCGCATACAAAAAGAAGTAGGATATAAAAATAAAATGTGATCTAAGACACACTTCTTGTATTAATTAAAGGAAATGAGTGGATTAAAAATTTATATGGTACGTGAACAAAGTAGTTCAATAAAACTAAAGTAATAGGCTAGCCATTCTTTACTAGAGAAGGCAAACCCCTTAAGCCCACCCATCAATCAGTCAGTACTCCCAAACAAGTCAAAATAGCACAAAAATAAAAAAGAAACTAAACAAATGATCTAAATAATCAGCTGTCTTAATAAAACAAATGGAAGAACTCAAGAATAAACAAAGCAGGAATGTGTTAGATTATTTATTGCATAGAGGACACCTTGTGAATTTTTGATAATTTTGCTTATGTACACATGAAGTAAAATGGCCTCCATGTTCATAAGTATCCTAACAAAAGACATGTAACACAAGTCTGCAAGGCATCCTTTTCCTTTTTGAATGTTTATATTTATGTGCATGTGTATACCTATGTTTACATAAGTATAAAAGCACATGTGTGTCCAACCTATGTTGACATCTGTGCGTCCTGTAATTTTTTTGTCATCTTGCATATTGAGGCAGGGTCTGTTGTTGAACTTGGAGCTTTTTGATGGAGCTGGTCTACTTAGTGAGCTTCTTTGGGGACTTTTCTGTCTCTGCTTCAAGAGCACTGGATTGCAGGCTGCCTGTACACATACGTGACTTCCCCAGTTTTTATGCTTCTCCCTGGATTTGGACAGTCTGGATCCCTGCCTCACCAAGCTAAAATCCCCCAAAGTAAAAATAAACAACAGAGACGTAGGCTGACTTGAATGTAAATTAAGAGAACACCTGATTCAGGAGGAGAATCAGATAATCCAATTATATAAGAAAACAATAAAAGGAAACCACCACAGAACTACAGTGACTTTAAACATAGTTATGCTTTTGTCTAATATTAAGTGAATAATTCTGAAAATCTGGTTCAAGCCAATAGTTTTATAGGAAAATGTGATTTGCCAAGACTGACCACACGGAAAGAAAACCTGCAACTAAGCTAATTTAAGCAGAAGAAATGGATAAACCCAGCAGAATCGGTTTTCTTATATAAAGGATTCAACCAAGTCATTACAGAGCATTTCAAGAATTCAAGACAGGGAATAAAAATGAATACATATCTGTTTTTCCTGAGTGAATAAACACTGGTAATGAAGTCTGATAAAGACTACATAAGTTTATAGATGAATGAAAGTAGGAAACACAAAGATTAATTCTAATATCCCAAGTAATCTATAAGAATAATAACACATTTCAAGTCCAGTCAAATGAGCAAATGCATTTTATTCTCATAGAAACAGACACTAAAAGCATTTATAAGATTTAATGCCTATTACTATTCAAAACACCAAAATATATCAATCTTTGAGAGTAAAAATACATCTCTATTAGCCCAAAGTTTACATACCTGATGAGGAAAACATCTTTTCATCTGTTAGAAGCTAGACACAAAGTTTTCCTTGATAAATCCCACACGACACATTTTTGGGACTAGTCAATGACATTAGGTAAAATGAAGAAACTAGAAATCCAAAGGTATACAAAATAAATCTACACAAATTCAGAGTTGATGTGGTGAATAAGTCAAGTTAGTTACTGGATAGCGACCACAATAAGAAAATTCACAATGCTAAGAAAGTGGGAAATAGCGTCGGATACCCACTGCTTTCTTATACACACACTCACAATTTAGGAAAAGTAAAGGAAGAAATACCAAAAGTATGAGAGCCATGAGAAAGGTTAACTATGAACGAAAATAATAAATTTATATGACCCAAAGAAGAAATACTTAACAATACTATAAGACAAGAGAATAATTGGGCAATTGGAAAGAGATACAGTAGTGCATTAATTATATTTGTGCTATCTGGCATTAAAATCGAGTCCATGATATAATAATAAATAGAAAGTCAGCTTGATTAACTTGTTGAGTACATGACTTCTGGTTCACACCTCTTGCTGGAGGAGGGCTAACTGTGTGGTTTAGGGATCCAAATTCCTTCTATCATTTTGAGTTCTTCACAGGTTATATCATATTTTCCTTATAATTGCACTTGCTTGGAATATTAACCAATACACGTACTTACGATCAGTTGGTAACAAGTTGTAGTTGGCTAGAAGGATAGGTAAAGCTCAGTGGGCATCCCTTTCCAGAAGTAATCTCAGAATTATTTTAGTGGAAAGAGAACCAATTTCGTGACACACATGTGTGCTTGTTAGGTAGACTCCATATTATGGAATATCGATTCTCTCCTTGTAATTTTTAAAGTTAATTATAATTTAAATAGACAATTTATTTAAAATATCCTACTAAAATGAAGGAATGATTGCCACCCAACAAATTCTGAAAAATTGGGTGGTGATTATAACCAGCATTAAACTGCTATCATTTGGGGACTGAGGACTTATATAGGCTTTCATGGTCCAATACATGCTAGTACACTCTATTACTGAGCTATAATTCCACCACCCAAATTGTTATTAAATTACAGTGATTCAAACAGTGAAGTAACAACATAAGTATTGGTGAATGAAGCAAAGGAGAATAAATGAAAATCTAGAAAGAATTTGAAGTGAAAATTAATAAATGTAAATTATTTACAGTAGAGCTATTAACCAGTAGAGGAAATGATAGATTACCACAAAAACTTCTAAATAGATTTAAGAGTAAGAAATAACACCATAAATATAAACATTTAACACAGAATCATTTAAAATCATAGTTTCCCATACTCCACTATGTTTTCTTTATCCATTCGTCAGTTGAAGGGCATCTTGTTTCCAGGTCCTGGCTATTATGAATAATGCTGCAATGAACATTGTTGAGCAAGTGTCTTTGTGGTATGATTGAGTATCCTTTGGGTATATGCCCAGGAATGGTATTGTTGGGTCTTGAGGTAGATCAGTCCCCAATTTTCTGAGAAAACACCATACTGGTTTCCAAAGTAGCTGTACAAGTTTGGACTCCCAGCAAGCTTGTGGAGTGGAGAAGTGTGCCCTTGACTCTACATCCTCTCCAACATAAGTTGTCCTCAGTACTGTGGATGTTAGCTATTCTGACTAGTGTAAGATGGTATCTCAGTGTCGTTTTGATTTGCGTATCCCTAATGATTAAGGATTTTGAGCAATTCCTTAAATGTCTTTCAGCCATTTGAGATTTTCCTGTTGAGAATTCTCTGTTTAGCTCTGTACCCTAATTTTAATTGGATTATTTTGTATTTTGATGTCTAGTTTCTTGAGTTCTTTATGTATATTGGGAGATCAGCCCCCTGTCAGATGTGGGGTTGGTGAAGATCTTTTCCAGCTATGAAAACCAGTGACATCATGAAATTTACAGACAAATGGATGGAACTAAAAAAATTCATCCTGACTGAGGTAACCCAGACTTAGAAAGACAAACACAAACTATACCCACTCATAAGTGGATATTAGATACAAAGCAAAGGATAACCAGACCATAATCCTCAACTCCAGAGAAACTAGGTAAAAAGGAAGACCCTAGGAGGGACACATGGATCGCCAGGGAAGGGAATTAGATGAGATCTCCTGGGTAAACTGGGAGCAAGGGGGGCAGTAAAGGGGAGGGTATGGGAGATGATAACATGCGGAAATGGGATGGTTGAGGGGGAGAGGAACTGAGTGGGAGAGCAAGAGCAATGAAAGAAAAATCTTCATAGAGAGAACCACTATGGGGTTAGTGGGATTTTCCACTATGGGAAATTCCCCAGTATCTACAAGGATGACCCTATCTAAGACTCCTAGCAATAGTGGAGAGGGAGCCTGAACTGGCCTTCCCCTGTAGTTGGTGAATACCCCAACTATCTTCATAGGGTCTTCAGGTAGTCACTGATGGAGCCAGATGCAGAGATCCACAACCAAGCACCAGGCCGGGCTCTGGGATTCCAAACAAAGAGGGAGGAAGGAATATATGAGCATGGGAGGTCAAAACTATGATGGAGAAATCTACAGAGACAGCTGAACCAAGCTCGTGGAAACTCAGGAACTCTAGGCAGACAGTTGTGGAACCTTCTTGGAACTGAACTAGGTCCTCCATGTGTGGGAGACAGTGGTGAAGCTTGGACTATCTACGAGATACCTGGCAGTAGGACCAGGGTCTATCCCTGGTGCATGAACTAGCTTATTGGAGCCCTTTTCCTATGGTGGGATGTAATCTCAGTCTTAAAGCAGTGGGGAGGGGCTTGGTCTTGCCCCAACTTAATGTGCCAGACTTTGTTGACTTCCCATGGGTGCCCTTACCCATTGGGAGGAGTGGATGGGGGTGGGGTTGGGCTGGACAGAGGTGGAGGACGAGTGGGAAGAGGGGGAAGAACTGTAGATGGAATATAAAATTAAATTGGAAAGATAAATTAAGATTAAAAAATAAAATCATAGTTTGTAAACAAAAACTTAGTATTTTAATTAACAAATTGTGAGGTCATAAAATAGCTCATTCATTGGTATATATAAAAATTTAAAAAGTACTTTATTCATTTAAAATATGGTAATTATATGGAATACCAATCATTATATCCGAGAATGAGCAGACAACTACAGTTAGTAAGAGACTATCTCTGATGAGCTATTCAACACTGATTATAAGATCAGAGAGGTGAAGACACTTTGTAGTTCAACATCAATATTAATGAACTTAAGTATAAAATATGCACTTGTATTACTGACATTTGAACAAACATCCCACATCCTATCTTGAATCTAAGATGATTATCCATCTAATAATTGATCATTGACAGCATTATTGTGATTGCAAGTGATTATTGTCATTTATATAGCTGTCATTGAAAGGTTAATTGATTATATTAGAAATCATAGACAAATGTATCAATAATGATCTTATCTTTCGATTAAAAGTTTTAGACTATTTGTCTCAGCCATTTGCTAGATACTATTATCTGCATTTAGTAAAGCAATCAGATTCAATTTCTAGTGACTATCTACACATGCTCACATATCCCCACATTTGTGTACATGTGTAGCTTACTTTATCAAGGTCTGAAAAGAACTTAAAATGTCTATGGCAAGGAAAAATAAATAAGATCATATTAATGAATCAGACTTCTGTTTTTAGTTCTATTGTGAAGATAATTGCTTGTTACTATAAATACCAGCATATGCCTTGGTTGCAATTTTAAGCATAGGAAAATATTAACTGTCTACATCTTTTCTGGGAAGTGCAAGCTCAATTAATTTGCTTCTGAATAAATCTAACTGAGTATCACTTAATATTAAGCAGTGATTATTTCAATGGATATAAAGTCTTTGCTTCATCCAAATAAACAGCAAACATTAATCAAAGCCGTGAAATGGTCCAAGACATTGTTTGTGTTCTAGAGCCACACTCTGCAGAACGACATAAGACAAGTTCAGTTCATACTAAAATTTACTGGCACCATTTTCATTTTGTGACAGAGTACCACTATTATGTAGCCCAGGATGGCCTGGAGCTTATAATCCTCCTGCCTCAGCCTCCTGTGTGCTGGGTTGCAGATGTGTACTCCCATGCTTGGTTCCAGATGGTTTCCTTTGCCTTTCAGGGTAATATATTTGGTCCATTTAAGTAAAACCTTTTGAAATTTATTTTGAAGTTGAGCAACTTGCTCTGAACAAAAGACCAGTTCCTAACAGATCCACTTGGTTGGTTATTAAATAAATGTGTTAATAATCTTCTGCCACAGATTCTCAAAGCTATGTTAGTCCTTCCAAATGATCTATATGAAATACTGATTATAGATGTAAAGGATAAGAACAAAGAGCCAATGGTTATAACATCCAATCCTAATAATATATATAGATCTTCTAAAAGGGGCTTAGATATAATGATCTTAGAATGGAAACACCCATAAAGAATATAAAAATCCTTCTAAACACAATTTTCTGGAGAGTTCTCAGTTTTTTAAATGGGAGAACTCAAAGCAATTTATTCTGAGTATGACAGCTTCCTCATCACCCTTGCTTGGGCTGGTGGTTTTCTGGTCTGTTGCCTTGGCCTCCTGCTAAAGAGTTAAACCCATTGGCATGTCTGTCACACTCCTGTCTAACGGTCCCCTAAGCAAGCCACCAATCTTCCTTGCTCTGGATGACAGTTAATGAACTGTAAAAGTCTTGAACCAATATTTCGGCTTCATCTGTGAGCTTGCAGAAGGCAAGTTTGTTTTTCACCCTTGAAAAGGATCAGGTGTATTTCTTAGCCAGACAAAGATGATTTGTTTTCCTGAGACCCCTTTCAGTTTTGAGGACATCTTCTGTGCTTGGGAATTTGACTGTGAGAAGCATAAGCTTCTAATCATCAGCATCAGGATGTTTTCATGCACCTGATGTTTTATTAGCTGAACTATACTACCAATACTTCTAACAAATGGCAACTTTGAGTGTGTCACTTACCTCTTGGAGCTTTAAAAGGAAGATATCAATATTTGGTGCTACTTTCTAAACAGAATCCCTTAGAAAATCAAATGAGATAAAATGGTGTGCTTTTTTAAAAATCATTTAGCATCATCTGATGAAACATTATATGGATTATCAAAAGCTATACCTATATATATGCATATATTTACACATATATATTTATATGCATATATTCTTTTACCTACTAAACAGGTTCTGGGAGGTATAATTGTTTTTTGAAGAATAGCAAAATGAAACATAATTGGAACAATAAAGCAGCTACTTGGAAGCAAAAGGAATAATCCATTTTAGGCAGTTATTGCATATTAAGGAGTCATTGTTATAATGCATGCCTCTAGTCATATGCTGCCTCAAATTTCCAGCTTAATACTTTTGTAAATTTTAATGTCTTCCTAAATTTTGGTTTTTGTTCGGTTCTCTTTCATACTTACCCAAACGGGACCATTAGAAATGCTGCTTTTTATTCCATGTCTCATTTACCTTCCTCTGATCCCCACTCCTTTCTCTTTCTTCGTTTCCCAGTTGGTGTCGGTTCTTGCCTCTTGCAGTTGGGGTTGGACAGTGCAATATTTTTGATTTAAGGGTCCAAGCTGATAATCAATATATGTTTTTAACTGCTGAGTTTGTCAGGGATTTACTAACTTCTTTATGAAATTTATTAAGATGTTCTTCAATCTTCTCCTGGATAACCTGTTCAACATAGATTGCCAGTTCAAATCATAGATGTTAGCTGGAGTAGAACATGACTCACCACCAGACAGGATGGCGCAAAAAAGCTGAAGAGCCTGAAAGAGTTTCCCTTTTGGCAGGGCGTTCGTCCTGGTTACTGGGCATGTCCGTAAAATGCTGTATCAATTAGGCTTTCTCCATGCTCCATGGTCTATTTTTCTTTCAAACTTTATTCATCTATTAAAACCCACAACAATATAGCCTTTAATTTTCATGTGTTTGCTTAAGATTTGTGTAAGTATGTTTGTTTGTGTGTGCTTATAGAAGTTAAGCTAAAGGTCAACTTTAGGTAGAGTTTCATATAATTTCTTTGGCATACTCAGTACGTACTGTACTTTTTTTTTGAGGCAGAATTTCACTAACTCTCAGAACTCATTGTTTAGGCTTCAGGAGTCTTCATCACCGCAGTCCCCTCCCTCTTTTTTTTTTTTCATGGATACTGGATGGAACTCAAGTTTCTCATGCTTGCACAGAAAGCCTTTTTCTGACTTAGCCTTCACCCCGGATCACTTAGCTTTTACCTGCCATTCTTCGTGTGCTTCCGAATCCCGTCGGGATGCCCCATTGCATTTACTTACCATGTCTTCTTAGGCTGCTCTGGACTCTCATGAGTCCTCAGGCTTTCTTTGCTCTGGATAGCTTTGGCCATTTGAGTCCTGGCTGGACATTTTGAAGGTAATATCTCTCAATTTGCATTTGTTTTTCTCGTGATTAGATTATGGTTGTGAGTATTGGGAAAGAGCTTAGAGATAATAGAATCAGCTCAATCATGTTCTTCAGTATTGCATCTTGTCATAGAAGAGAACACGATATCATTCTGACTTAGGATTCTTAAGTCAACCTTCATCACCTGGCCAAGGTGGTGTTTGTTAGGCTTCTCTGCTGTAAGTTACTCTTCTTTCCCTCTATCATAATAATGTAGCCCTTGGAAGGTTTCTTACCACACCCAGTTTCCATTAAGGTGGGAAGGAGGAGTGGTGTACCTACTTAAGGTGGAGGATTTACATACGTTCTTTAGACTTCTTCAGAGAAGGTTTTTCTCTTGTCTTTACTATCCCAACAACTTATTTATAGAATCATTTAAATCAGTAGGGACTTGTGGCTATTGATTTTATACTTTAGGTTACAGCTCATAATTGTAGTGCTCAAGTTATAGCCCAGCTTTGACTGCTGGGAGCTCTGAAGAGGCTGTTTTTGACAGATCCCATCACTAGGAGCACCTCTTTCTCCCTGCCTCTTCATCAATCTCTCTCCCCATCCCTGTTTCCCTTCTTCCTTCCTCCAGGCTTCTCCTTCTCTTGCTCCTCCCCATGCTCCCTCTACTCTATGTTCTTTTATCATTTTCTCTCCCCAACTCTGACTTTAAAAGATGTTCCAAACTTGCCTTCTGTATTTTTCTCTCTGTTCCTAAAATCAGTTGTGTTTCTGAGGATCTCTGGTTTCTCACATACGCATGCCTGTGCTTTAGTGATCAGGGGAGACTGAGACCTGGGTTTGATGCACTAGGCATCTCACTTTCTCATTGTGGCTCCAAAGTGTTTCCTTTTGCAATCTGCCAAGCCACAAGAAAACAAAAAGAAAAAAAAAAGTCTTTAGTCTGGTGATAACCTTAGTTCTAAGAGAGGAAGCAGACACAAAGAAGGAAGATGCTTTTGCAAGATCACATGACTAACTGGAGAAGACAATGTGTGAATCCACATGTCTGCGGTAAAACTTAAACTATTATCTGTTTCTCTAAATAGAGGACGCTGCAAATATGTGTGGGGAGGGGATTTAGTCCAATTTTTTCTTGTTCTGTTTCTTCTTGCTGGTGCTTAAGATAGGTGCTGTCTTTCAAATCCGTTTGCCTACAGACGTGACTACCAAACTCAAGGCTGCCACAGCCCTGGGTGCAGCAACTTCAGGCACAAACACAATAGCAATGACTAAAGACAGATTGGCTCCCAGGGGGAGACTCTGGGACTGTCTGTCTTCGTGAGAGTTACTTACATTTTATTGCATTGGCCACTTTCTATGAAGTACTTTAGAACTTTCACTATGTGGGCGGAGGAGACGGCTTAAGCATGAGGACCTGGGTTTGAATCTCCAGAACCCAGTGTTCTGGGTACCACCATCTTCACCTGCGTGTCCTGTAGGAACAGAAATTAATCTTCATATTAACATCATCAAAGCACAATCAAGAGGGTCAAAGGGTTGACTATGAACGTAGGCACGTGGTACTAAGTATCCATGTACCAATGGATTTTGATTGTTCTTCCTTAGATTACCCATATCACTGAACACCCATAGTCCTAGTTCTTGTGGTGTTACCCCAATGAGACAGTATGTTTGGAAACCCAGTGTATGATAAGATGGGAGGGAAAACCATCTAAGATGGAATTATGGTGATGAAGGAGGCACAGAATTTCCAGCTTAGCTCCACTTACAGGAAAACTAAACCCAATCAGAGCCCTGAAGCAGATATTTGAATGCTGCATTTGGGTTTCTGGATGTGCACTTCCTGTATCACATGATCTTGTGGTAGCTCCTGAGTCAAGGGAACCAGAGCTCCAGCACCACAAAAATTCTGTCTTGTTCAGGCTTCAAAATCCACCTGAATCTCCCGCAGGTCCTTTGCAAAGAACATGCTGAATCTGTCCCTTTGGATGCTTTTTTCCTTCTCAGGGAGGTGTGTGGAGATAATGCTTGGGGATGCTGTATATAGAGGGAAAGTCAGTCCTGCAAAAAAATCACCCAGGGGCTCCTCATCCTCACCCAGCACTCTCCAGAGTGGCTGACAGCGAAATTAATTTTGTGTTTTCCAAAATGCATTCCTTAGACTTTTTAGTTAATTGGACATTTCACACATTAAAAGTGTCCTTTTTTGACTAGTTTGGGAAGTGTTTCTCATGCAGTCTCCCACTTGGGAGATTTTAATGCCATTCTCATACTCAAGCAAAAGGCAGCATAGGCCAGAAAGGGTTGTTTATTTGGTTTACAACTCCATGTACATTGTATGGGGAAGCCAAGAAATGAACTTGCTGTGGGATAATGCTCTTGTACATTGTAAAGATTTGTCACTTGTCTTAGTTTAATAAAACACTGATTGGCCAGTAGCCAGGTAGAAAGTATAGGCAGGACAACCACACTAAAAGAATTCTAGAAAGAGGGAAGGCAAAGAGGTGGTCACTAGCCAGATATAGAGGAAGCAAGATGAGAATGCCTCACTGAGAAAAGATACCAAGACACATGGATAAACATAGATAAAAATTTTGGATTAATTTAAGTTGTAAGAACTAGTTAATAATAAGCCTGAGCTAACATGCCAACAGTTTATAATGAATATACGCCTCTATGTCTTTCTTCGGGACTGAATAGCTGCTCTACTGGGTAGGACACAAAATTCTGTCTACAGGAACACATACATCTAGTCATATCACTTCCATGGTCAAGGGCAAAAACAAATGAGTGTACCCAAGTCTGCTTGCTTGCTTTAAGTCAGTTCTATAGCTCAGGGTCTCCTGCCTAGGGAATGGAATCACTCACAATGGAATGGGTCTTCTGCAACAATTAACGGTCAAGCCCTTGCTCCATCCCCATTATGCCCACAGGCAAACCTGATCTAAATAATTCCTCAACAAGTTTCATTTCTTGGGTGATTCTTGTTTATGTGAAGCTAACAGTTAAAAACAAATTGCACAATTAATCAGGAAAGATGTGATTTGAACTTGGGTTATCTCACTCCCAAATTTCCAACACTTCATCTTCCTTTCTATGAGAGCTTTTGCATACTACAGAGTCTACTGAAGTTCCCTTGTGCTGTCACTTTGATGTAGCTACTGTTAGATAGAACATCCTGTGTCTGTCCCTTTTGGGTGTTTTGTCCCTCCCTGCAAAGTGTGTGTGGATATTCTTGGCTATACTCTTTCCCAAGGGAAAGTCATTCTTGAGAGAATCACCCAGATGGAACCCCCACAGATCTCAGATACTCAGGAAACAACAGTTGCTCCTCCAACTCCCTGTCATCATCTCCATGACAGAAACAGAGCTTTTAACTTTCCCTTCCGCCCACGAAGGCAGCAGATATGGTGTACTGAGTTCACTCAGAAATTTGGACAGGAGAAAGAAGCCACTGACACTCAGCAATTACCTGAAACAAAACATTTGCAAAATCACTAGGGTCAATGGCTGTGGAAGCGTTTGTTTGGGAAATGAACCTGAATAGCCTGGCATATTTCGTGAACCCGTTAGCATTGGATAGTTCAACTCCTCATTTGAGGGTTGTTAAGATTGGAGTGTCTAGAACATAGTGAGGTAGGCGGTTTCCAGAGACCTTATGGGTGCTTCAAAGGACCAACTACTGGGCAATGGCGCAGGTGTGCTACACACAACCATCCATCAGAAAAAGAGAAAAGCAGCCATAACCATGAACACTGGGTTACCCAGATGAATTGTTGCAGACAGATCCCAGTGTTCCACCCTTGGAATTTCTCTCAGAAAGGTTTGCTTGGGGAGCAACAATTCTGCATTCCTAACCAGCTCCAGGTGATACCCAACTCCTCTGAGAATGACCCAGCTGTAGGGTGATGGAGATGCCCTAGTGGGATGGTGAAGAACAACCTGCCTTTGGGAGAAAGCTGGCAAAATCTCTTCTCAAAACCCAGCTGCTATCTGGGCTGAGAAGGGGGACTCCCTGTAGCTTTCCAGGCCTCCTGCTCCAGGCTGCTAAGTTTCATAGCCTCAAGAATCCTTCAGCTAACTTGAACACCAGGAGCCTTTATAACAGGAATCTCCCCTTTTCTGGTCGCTGTCTTTCCAACTTTGGGGAAGTATGGTGGACAGCTACCAGCAGGCTTGGCATCAGCACCCTGTCTTCAGAGTCTTCTTGGCTCTTCCTTTCTAGGAGCCACTGGCTGATATAAACTTAGGGACATTCCTTTGTCAGTCGTCTCCTCCTTGGTCGGTTGCTCTTTAGGACCATGCACCATTTCAAGAGGAGTTTAAACCGAATGGAGGGACTATGAATAAGCCCCAAAAGTCTCTGTCAAAGGCAAGGCCCAGAAAGTCACAAGGATTATGCAAATTGTGTTCCAAGGTCTGCCTCCAGCAGTTTAGAGTTCCCACAGGCAAGGATGGAAAAAAATGTTCACCAAATGATTCCTTTCAAAGAATCTTTAGAGTCAGCTTCCTGTGTTGTGCTCTTTCTCAGCCTCCTCTTTATACCTCAGCTTTTCCATCTGGAAAGTGGCACACCAGCCTGGATGCTTGGTTTGTACAAAGAATTTCCTGCAATGATGATGTTTATGAAGGCACATGCCAGTTAAGAATCATATTACTTTATTGTTCCCTGCACTGTGCTATATACACAAAACATATGTCATTGGGGTTTGAAAGCAGGCAGGAGGCCTGAGGAGGGAGGCCTGAATGAAACAGCCAGAAAGGGAATTAGCATCCTTACCAGTCATAGAATTCCTAATTTACAGCTTATTGTTCAGTATATTGTCTTTCAGACACAATTTAGCACAGACAGCCTGAGATAAAATGAAGAAAGAAAATAACTGAGGGAATATCGTTTCCTTTTCCTGTGTGACATTGATGATTTGCACTAGTGTCTCAGAGACTCAGGAATAGGAGGGCAGGAGGTGGGTGTTGATGGGCTCATTTGCTTATCTGCAGTCACATCTCTATTGTTGAAGTACTACCCACAGAGGAGCAGGTGCTGGCTGTCTTGGGGACTCCTGCTCCTGTGCACATACAGGGAAATAAACTGATGCACATAAAAGACCCTACTATTCGACAATCGCCCTCTGAGCGCTGTACAGACAGATCCCATTCTGTCTCTAAATGCTGTCAGGGGAGGTATCACTAGCTCCATTTTCCAGCAGAAGCCACAGAAGGTTTTAGAAGTTGGAGAACTATCACCACTGGTGAGCTGCAGAACGGGGACCTGGGTTCCTCTAGCCCTTATGCTACTGCGAGTTCCCCTTTTGCTAGGCTCCTCGAGCTGTCTTGACTCCCAAGTGGCTTCAGATTCTTTCAGCTATTCTGGCATCCTTTAGAACATTTCAAATTTCATTTTCATGCTCATTTTCCCTTCCTCTTCTCTGGAGACTCTTCTTATAAATTGCAAATTTCTGTTGCTTGTGCTTGACCGACAAGGGTGTTTCACATTGTTGTTAACAAGCGGTGTGAAGAATGAGTTGGAGAGTAAACTATTGGAGTGAGGAGGTTTAGGATATAAAATATAGCATCTCTGGACCTCTGCAGGGAGAGGAGAAGGAAGTTGGAGCTAAGCAAAGACATTTGTTGGAAGTTGTGAAGAATGAAGTTGGGGAGGTTTGTAGCAGAGACAGATATTGGGGTTCAAGCTAAAGATCAGAAAAGGAAAACAGCTGAACCACTAGAGAACTCTCACCTCTACCAAGGCAGAGAGACTGCAGACTGAGCCCTGAGCCTCTGTCTTTCCCATTTTATATTCTTCTCTAGTGCTGGAATTAAAGGCCTGTGACTCACTAGTACTGAGATTAGAGGTGTGAGTCACCACCAGCTGGATCTGTTTCTGCACTGATCTTGTGTAGCTCAGGATGGCCTTGAACTCACAGAGATCTACCTCTGTCTCCCAAATTCTGGAATGAAAGGTGTATGACACCACTGCTTGGCCTTTAGTGGCTTAGTTTTACACTCTGAACTTTAGGTAAGCTTTATTTATTAAAACATAAATAAAATATCACTGTATTTCCCCTTTTGTCTAAAATAAAAAAGAAGGCTACAACTAATATAAGAAAAAGTATATAAAATAAGTACAATAGCTTTATATAATATATACAGACAATAAATATAGCAATAATGTCTAATGCATTTGCATTTGACATACTCATAGAAAATACTCCTTATCATCTATCTCATGAGTCTAAGGTCTTGCACTTATTTTACTTTCTATCACAACTTGCTTTCTGTTCCAGATAAACAAGGAAAACTATAATTATAACTGTCTAGTCTTCAACTCCCTCAGAGACCCAAGAAGGAAATATTATTAACTGAGTAAGCAGGAAGTGTGAGGAAGCAACTTCAGGAAATTGTCAGAAATGACAGAAACAGCTAGCTGCTTGGACAGTCACCCATATTTCTCTGTTGGAGCATCCATCTTTGGTCTACAGGCTTAGAATATCTGACAGACTTTTTCTATGATGCAGGGTTTTTGAAGGACTGTCCCTCTTATTTGGGCAAGGTTTGTCAGTCCTGTTTGTCCCATTAGAACAGCACACTGTTAGCAATTGAGTCAAGGGCACTTTCTTGCCCAGTGATTACTTTTGTTACAAAGAAAGCAAATTCCATGTTGAGTTTCTTTGATCCCCATTATCTTCTCTGATGTAGATTGGTGCTGCCAGAAGCAGACATGTCTCATTGTCATAAAAAAGGAAAAGAATCTGTTACTTAAACACCTTAAATACCATATTCTGTAGATCTGTGATGTATTTGAAGATTATCTGCCTATTTAAAATATACCTTGAAAGCATACCTAATGTAACTACAAGTTCAATTGCAATTGGTGACTAACTACTAACTTGAATTTTCTTATTATCCTAAACAGTTGGTAATAATAACTTTCAAGGACTAGAAATTTGAATTACATTATTAAATGAGCTGTATAGCTACAATACCTTGAGTAATATTAGAAATGTATGTTCAGTCTGTTTTAACAAAATTAATCTCAAATTTGTATCAATATACAAAATTTGTATATACAAAAGTCCAATCCAATGTAAAACATTTAAAGCTAGTGGCTGCTTTTTAAAAAGTAGATTCAATAATCTACTTTTTATTTTATCATATCTATATCCCTTTTTTCTCTTTTCAAAAGAACCTTGAATCTAATTTCCTTTGTTTAGCCTTTTTTTTTCCTGTCCATTACCAATCACAATTGTAAATCAATCCTCCTAGACAATGACAAATATTGATAGCCCACTGAATGACCAAAACCCACTCATCCCACTCTTGGGAATGTAGGCATTGTATTCTTAAATTTTCTTTCTGCTGTCTGGGGGCAACAGTATCTTTAGGGAATCCTGAAAAGAAAAATTCGGGTTAATTGTCAAATCCTGGGAGAGGCGGCTGGACCATTTGTTGTTCAGTCTCTGCATCATGAGGAAATACAGGGCTTGTTTAAAGTCCTGGCTAGAATAGTCATTTAGGCTGGATCATCTCAGCTAGCCACTTCAAAATAGTCCTGAGCAGCTTGTAGTCCAAAAGTTGATCTTTAGGTGGTATTTTTCAGCTTAGTGGTGTTATCATAGTCCTGGAGGAATTGTCATTGTGGGGCCCATCCTCCTTATGGAAACTTTTAAGGTCACTGTTAGGCATGCTCATGGTTCACTGAAGAAAATTGATAGAGACTCAAACCCAAATCATACACAGGAAGGTAGATGGAACCTCTTACTAGAATTACTTGGTGCTCTATTTGACCATTAATATCATGACAAAATGTTTAAAATATTTAATTTAATCTTATAAATCTTATGCCTTAAGAAAAGCTGTTAAAGAGTCAATATAAAACCAAAAGTTTATGAGATTAGTGGCAGTAAAGTAGTCCTTAAATATTTGCTTTTCTTCTGCCCCATATCAGATGGCTCTTCTGACATGAGGCAGAGATTTTGGTTTTCAGTTTAATAAGCATACTTGGGTGTAGAGAAGGACAGAGTTACACTCCAACTCCAAAGCCAGTTTTAATCTTTAATTGGAACAGGACTACAAAAAGACTTAAAGTCTGTAGAGAATAGCAGAAACAAACATTCGGGAAGATTTATGAAATTTTATTCTGTTGGAAATGTGATATACTAATAGGCCAATTTATTCTTTCTCTTGAAACATTTTTTCTGGATGATTTGTCCTTTTTCTTCAGATGTCTCATTTGTCCAGTGGTCTTCAGATTCCTTAACTGGATACCTTTATTCTCCTGAAAAGGCAGAAACAAAATCCTACCTAAACCCTAATTTTGGGGAGATTCTCTTTTGGCAAGTTTTATCTGATCAAATGAAAAGCATTTCTTAGTTTTATAAATTAGTTTAGATTAAATGGCCATGCTGTTTGGTAAACTAGTCCCTCTTCTAACTAAGAAGTATCTCTAGCTCAAGTCAAATCTTTAACAATTTTGATGGTAACCATGGCTTTTCTTCTCCTGTGGAAACAAAAGCAAAACCCCTTTCCCAATGTAACGCATGTCCTGGTTTCCATTCTGAGATGAGTACATCTTTTAAGTATATCAACGGATTTAATTCTATAGATTTTTCTACTATCCACTATCTCTCCATAGCTGTTGTTCCTTTCTCACTAGTATGAGAAAATTTAGAAAATTCCAATTTAATAAAGCATTATCCAATCTGTTTTGGGGGTCTTTATCATCCCTTTCTGTTTTAATTGTTTTTCCATTTTTTAATGTGGAATAAACCTCTCTCTTTTAACTAATCCCTCTCTTTAAGAATTCTCAACTGTCTTACCAACTCTACTAATGATGCTGATGAAGATATGAGGCTTGTTGCTGCTGTGTAGAACAGTAAAAGTCCAACTAGATATCAAGCAACTACTTAGTTTGGCATCAGCCCAAAAAGGGAGTTTAGGGAGAGCCCACAACCCACAGTGGAGAGAGAAAGACAGACAGACAGACAGACAGACAGACAGACAGACACACACACACACAGAGAGAGAGAGAGAGAGAGAGAGAATGAGCTGTTTGAAAAATGCATAGGGGATTGGTTCAGAAAAAAGCATGTGTGTTGGCAGACTGCCTGAAGACTACAACAGAAAAATTCCAGACTCACTCAGAGGCTTGGGGAACAAAAGAAAAAAAAAGCCTAGCCACATGGGGTTGGATCCCCATGTCTAGCTCTGGCCTGTGCTGGTGGCTTTATCATGAATTCATACTCCAAACGTTTCTTGCTGCTAGGCAGGAAGTGCCCTTGCCTGAACTGCTGACAGTATGCTTTCCTAATGGGACAATTAAAACACAAAAGAAAGTGACTCAGTCTTGCCCAAACAAGAGGGACGTCCTTCAAATATCCTGCTTCATAGAAAAGTCTGTCAGATATTCTAAGCCTGTAGACCAAAGATGGATGCCCCAACACTGCAGAGGAACTCTGGGCGACTGTCCAGGCAGTAAGCTCTTTCTGTCATTTTCCACAATTTCCCGAAGTTGCTTGCTCACACTTCCTGTTTACTCAGTTAATATTTCCTTCTTGGGTCTCTGAGGGAGTTGAAGACTAGACAGTTATAGTTTTCCTAGTTTATGTGGCACAGAAAACAAGTTATGACAGAAAGTAAATTAGGTACAAGACTTTGGACAAACAAGATAGGATGGATATGGAGTATATTCTCTGAGTGTATCAAATGCAAATGCACTATACACTGTTGATGTAGTTATTGCCTGTATATATTGTATAAAGCAATTGTACTTATTTTATATACTTTTTCTTATATCAGGTGTAGCCTTCTTTTTTTTATTTTAGACAAAAGGGGAAATACAGTGATATTTCATTTATGTTTTAATAGTAAAGCTTACCTGAAGTTCAGAGTGTAAAACTAAGCCACTAAAGGCCAAGCAGTGGTGTCATACACCTTTCATTCCAGAATTTGGGAGACAGAGGTAGATCTCTGTGAGTTCAAGGCCATCCTGAGCTACACAAGATCAGTGCAGAAACAGATCCAGCTGGTGGTGACTCACACCTCTAATCTCAGTACTAGTGAGTCACAGGCCTTTAATTCCAGCACTAGAGAAGAATATAAAATGGGAAAGACAGAGGCTCAGGGCTCAGTCTGCAGTCTCTCTGCCTTGGTAGAGGTGAGAATTCTCTAGTGGTTGGGCAGGCTGTTTTCCTTTTCTATTCTTCAGCTTGAACTCCAATTTCTTGGGTTTTTTATTATTCATGCTGCATAGTTCATGCCTCATAACTTCTATTTTCTTGTGTAATCAGAGGAATCCTTTTATGTGGCCTCTCCCTATGGATTTCATTTCATTTGTATATCTCTCTGTAGCCTGCACCAACATTGTGGGCAAGACTAAAACCTTTTGAGGACTCCTTCACACTTCATGGAGGGAGGCCCTGGCTGAAACTGCTAGAACTCACAATTACTGGTGTCAGCAACAAACATCCCAAGAAGAGGAAGCTCTTTAAATTCCCTGAACAATCTACAGAGAGACAGTGAGAAGTTTTATTTCAAAAGATCACAGTGGACTCTGATCTTACCCGACACTATCAGAAAGAGAGATGGGACATCCAGAGGATTAATGACTTGCCTCTTAAGAAGCAACTTAAAAAATATAATCAAGCTTTTTAAAAAATAATTAGAAGTCTCTCTAATGTGCACTGAATTCCCACTTTCTCTTGAAAAGACACTGAACATAAATGAGCCTTTTCTTTGGTCTAGCAGTAGCCTCACATATTCTTGTATTCATTAAAAGTCACACAGATGATGATAATAGAGAGGCTTCTGGATACTAAAGATTCAGAATTCCTGGGGGCTCCACTAATTGGCATAGGTAGGAAGCATCACTTTGGCTTTTGTTTCAGTTTTCTGTCCGCTATTAAGCGTGTTTGGAACAGTATTTAGAGAAATCATTAGTGACACTTGTTGTTTTGAAATTAATGGTAGTATATTATTGTAGTTAAGTGCCACCTTCCTCAAAAGTGGTGTGAATTTTGCTACTATCCCTTATTTAGGAAGATTTATTGTGGACTCAGTCTGAGAAATTGTTTATAGATCTGCTTGTTGACTGGGTAGCATTAATGGCTTTTTAAAACCTTTTATTTGTACCAACAAGTAGAGACCACCATTTTCTTCAAGTACCATTTGGGCTCCACGCCAGTGATCAATTTTGTCATCAGTCCTTCCAGTAGCACTTTAAATTAGTGTTTCACATATGGATTAAATTCAAATTTAATAAGACAGTTAGGACACAGAAAATAAAAACACCATGATCCTGAAATCATATTTACTGAAGATTAACCACCACAGAGATACAAATATATTGTGTAAGACCCCTGATAAATATTCTTATAACACTGACTCTTATGCAAACATTGTCTATCACTTCAATTAAATGCACATCATCAGTTTCATTTGTTAGTCTTTCTTGTAAATAAACAGAGCTGTTTACTGCAACTAATCCATTTTGGTTTTAGCAATCAGTTCTGTGAAATTTAGGGTAAAGAAAAACAATGGTCAATTTAAATGTAAAACAGACCTACTTGGTCAGCTGGGATAGGACCTAAGTATTTGCATTTCAGACATGTTTCTGGATGATGCTGCTTGTGTAGGGATCTTACTAAGGGAAGCCTTGATATCAAGAATTACATTGTTGAAGATTAAAGACAGGGGGGTTTGTGGTCTTTACTAGCTAGTCATTGCTAAAATTTGCAGTACCAGGTTAGAGATGGCCACAGATCTGGACTAATTCTGTAATGGCTTGACAAGTAGGAGGAAGGGGAAGCAATACATTAGTAGGGTTGGTAGCTTGCAGTATTCTTTACTGGTCCCAGCTTTCATGTTGTGGAGAAACCCAAACACAGAGGTCCACAGGGGAAAAAAGAGATAAAATTTTTGAAGAAAGGACTTCTAAGGCAATGATATGGAATGATTTTCTAGCCAGTGGAGATTGCAGCCTGGAAGTTGAGCTTCTACAGCCAGCATAAAGCTACAGAGAAGTCATCCTTGTTGAGTTCTGCAGATGGTTCACACTATTGCTGTTCACACTATCACATCTTGAAATGATATTCTTGTCAGTCTTAAATGTCAACTTGCCATAGCCTAGGATCACTTAGAGAGTCTCAATTGATGAATTATCAAGATCAAATTTGCCTGAGAATTTTTCTGTGGGTGAGTGTTTTTATTATTAATTGACCTGTCCCACTGCAGGTAGCACCATTCTTTAGACAGAGGCTTCTGGACTGTATAAGAATAAAGAAAGCTAAAGGAAAGGAACAAATGCTCAGCATGGATGCAGTTCTCTCTCTCTGCTCTTTGGGTGTGTTGTGACTAATGATTGAGTTCCTGCTTCAGTTTCTCTGAAGTGATGATGGACTATAACCTTGAATTATAAGCCAAATGTACTCTTTCTCCATAATGCTGATTTTTGGTTATAGTATTTGTCACAGCAACAGAAATTAAAGCGGAGCAAATGACTTATTTTACAGAACAGATAATCATAACTTCTTACTTAAAAGCCTTCTAAGTCAGGTATAGATTTTGGATCACACCTTTAAAAATATGTGTTGTAACAACAACAAAAAACCGCTTACAATTGTGTTTTAAACGGGCAAAGTTTTATTTCTAAATGTGATTTCTCTCTTTTTCTCATTCCAACAGGACTTTATGTGAACTTGATTTTATGTGAGAAAAATAAGTAGCTGCTGATATGGGCATGTTTTTAAATTGGTGGGAAACTCTTCATATCTCTTAGTTCATATTTTCATGAGAGCAATGGTGCTTTCATTCTCATAATTACAACTTAATTATTTTGTATTGATTAAGGAGACTTTGATGGTAAAAAACAAAAACAGCGGATGATTTAACACTTTGTGATTAGTGGCCATTTATAGCTCAATGTCAAGACTCTGAGTGTGCACATCCAATTTCTTCCCAGTGTACAGACATGTGCCCTATCACTACCATCAGAACCCTTGCATTTTCTCCCTCGGTAAAGAAGCAGAGCCATCGGGAAGAAACAATGATGCAGAAAACAGATTTATCCATAGAATCTAGGTCATTTTGAGGGATTTAAGTTACTCATCCACACACATATACTCAGGCCCAGGGGTGTCTTAATAATAGGTAGGATCTTCCCAGGTTAAGTTAGTTGAAGTAGGTATGGGAGAGGCTGAAGTCATTTAAACTGGGTGGAAATTTATCTTTGACATTTTAAAAAATACATTTGAGAAAACTTTAATGTTTAGGATCTTTTCTAAGTAAATGCATCATACAGTGATTGTTAGCATGCTTATATTGTTCACAAATACAGACTTGAAAATGTGCTGTAACTCCTTCACATTTTGGTTGAAATTCATTTATTTTTCCAAAATTGTGCCCATGCTTTTTTTGTTCCTTTTCTTTTTATACTGCTTTGCTAAAATCAGATGTTGTAAATGGAATCATGTAGAATGTATTCTACTGATCCTGGAATATTTCAGTGATTTTGTTTACTTGAGAATTTTTTTTCTGTTTTTATTTATTTATTCTGTTGAGTAATATTCTATTGTATGCTCAAAGCATAGATTATCCATGAACTGTTATACATTTGGTTATTTAAAAATTTAGAGACTATAGGTAAAGTCACTATAAATTTTTATGCACAATTTTATACAAAAATAAGATTTTATCATTTTTAAACTCCTCTAAGGATGAAATTACTGAATTGTACAAAAAATGCATTTTTAACCTTATAGGATATTTCTAGTTGTCCAGTATGGCTATAACTGACTCAATTTAGAATCAATGCTCTACAGTCTTGTCATTATTTGATATTATATTTAGTTTTTCTTTTAAAATTCAATTTAAGGCATGTTAATAATGTCTCATTGTGGTTTTCATTTTCTTTTCATTAATTACTGACGATTTTGAATATCATTTATTTTTTTTGTAATTTATGTATTTTTGGTGAAAGGTTTATTCAAATCCTTTGCTCAACTTCTACTGGGATGTTTTTTTTTCTACTGAGTTTCTAATAATTTTTGATGTATCTTTTTTAGAAATGTGCCTTGAAATAATTGTAGAAGAAATCTGAATGTTGAACATACTATTTGTTCTCTGATAGAAAGCTCACTACATAGTCCCAAGATGCTCTACTGTTTCATCGCCTGGTCCATATCTTATTGCTTATCTCCAAGATACTAACTCTCTTCTTCTGATCCCTATGGATAAAAATTTTTATTTAGCCTAAAACTAAGGAAATAAAGTCCCAGAGATAATATGTAAAATGGTTTTAGGAGTCTAGAGAAAGAAAAATCTAGAAATAAATGGATAAGATATAGGTTCTTGGGTCAACTGAGTGTAGCAGGAGGCTGCTTGCTCGTTCCTGCCACCCAGAACTGAAATAATCACACAGAAACTATTTTCTTTAAATCACTGCTTGGCCCATTAGCTCTAACTGTTTATTGGCTAGCTCTTACATATTAACTTAACCCATCTCTATTAATCTGTGTATTGCCATGAGGCTGTGGCTTACCAAGAAAAGTTCTGTCTGGCTCTGGTGGGGCTACATGGCTTATCTCTGACTCTGCCCTTCTTTCTCCCAGCATTCAGTTTAGTTTTCCCCGCCCAACTAAGCTTTGCTCCGCTATAGGTCCAAAGTAGTTTCTTTATTCATTAATGGTAATCACAACATGCAGAGGGAAATCCCACATCAACTGAGAAGTGATTGGATAAGTTGACTTCATCTGTTTGTAGGCATCACTTCATTTATGTTATAAACATCACTGATACAATTTATAGAAATTCTCTTTAGGAGTTATTCATATTGGTTCTTGAACACATGGGTTTGGAAATAACAGTAACTTTCAATTTGTCTCAAATAATGTCACTGCATAGAATTTTTTTGCCACACTGAAGTGAAATTTATTCTGTTGGTTTATCTTCAGTTATTGTTTGATTTTTATAACCTTATGTCCTGAATTTATCTTTATTCATTTATAAAAATATTGATGATATAGGATAAAACTTAGAGGTGAGCAAGGCTTATTTGTGAAAAAAAGTGGCTTCATCTGTTCCCCTCTCTCCTCTTTTCTTCCATTCTCTCCTTTCTCTTTTTGTAGGACTTGTGTCCCCACTAATGCTTGAGAAATGTTCTGTCTGGGATAGCCTTTGACATGACTGGAGTAGCTTCAATGTGGCGCTCTCTCTCAGTGGTCCAAGCAGCAGGCCTCAATGCTTGGAAGTCCTCCTATTTGATTGTTTGGGGTTTTTTTGAAACGATATTCAGTTTATTCAATTATAATGAAGTCTTCATATGAATAGCCAATAGCCACTGCTCAACAAAACTGGAACTGAAAAAGAACTATGCCTGTAACCAAGTGCTGTGTGTCTGCTGGAACTCAGGAATGCTGAAGCATAGTTCAACTCTTATTTTTATGTAACTGGACTCCTTTCCCTGTGTTTCTTTGGCCAGAGTATGGCTCTTAACTGAGATTGACTGGTGAAACAACACACCATCTTGCTCTCAGTAGAACCCTCCCCCAAGGCTAGTTCTTTTTCCCCTAAATGCATTATTGGGTCTTGCTTCCAAATAAACAAGCCTGCTTTAGTCATATATTCCTGCTTCTTTGTCTCCCCTCTGGGACTGTAGCAGATTGAGTTCTATACCCTACATGATCTCTGCTACTTTGCAAGGTAGGATCTGCACAGTTTTTGACCAATTTCCTTCTTTTGTATCAATAACACGTTGGAGCCCATAGATGTGGTTTAATTCCACATTGAATAAAGGTCAGAGAGTTCAGACCTATTCTGGCTTCTTCAAGGTTATTGACAGGATGTTTGACTTCAGGTGTGGCCACTAATAATAGGGATGTCTTGACCTAGAGTGTGGTTTCATGGTGTTTTGTGTATTAGGATGATAATTACTTTGTTTGTGCCTTGTTTGTATTATGGTAGAGAAGTCTTGCCTTTTTTAGCCCCTTTTGGGTTCAGGTATTTAAAGATCATGAGAAATAAACATGGATAGATTCAGTATTCACTGGGTTGCCCTCCTGACTCTAGTCTGTGTCTCTGTATATTTCCTTAGTATCTCTGTTTTTTTTTAACCTAGCATTTCTAATCCACATGCCTCTACCCTGGAACGTATGAACCTGTTGAGGTTGCACTTTGACACATGGCCCTTAAGATAGGACTCACGACAGATGTTGTCCCGATGTGAGAGCCTGACAATAGCAGATGTTGCTTTAACTCCTCAAAACTCTACTAAAGTTAACTGCTTACCATTTAATCAAGAAGTGATGTATTATATGTAACCCAAAGGATAAAATGTTTCTACAGGAACACTCTATGCATCAGCAAAACTACAATCCCAACTGTGAGTGGGTTCTCAGCCTCTATAGAGTGCCTCTTACATGTGTAACTGCTAAATAGTATATTGTACCCCCTGTACCTCATAGAACAGAACTCTGAGAAAAGTCTTGTCTCAGATATTGCAGTATTCTTCATCTGAGATGACCTTTGCTACTTCAGTCAACATCTTGACAGTTGATTTTTATCATTTTCCCCCCTCCATATATCACTTACTTAGTCATTCTAAGCAATTGGTCCAAATAGTCTTTCAACCATTCAAAAACAAGGAGGAAGCAAAGTTAGATATTAGTTTTATTTCAACTATCCATTCTAATAATGGATTTTTGTGAGCATGGAGTTTCTATACAAGGCTGCTTCAAGTGTTAGGAGGTATGGAAATTGTATTGCTTAAGAATAGTCTCTTCTTAGTACAATTACATGATTTCCTTTCAGATGAGTCAGGTATTTTTTTCTTCTTTCGGTAGCATATTCAGATTCTACAACAGTTATAATACAATAGCCTCACCATTCAGAATGGGTAAAGGGCCTATGTATGAAGACTTTTATGGTTTCATGGTGCCTATCATTGCTACTGTCAGAAGAATCCTGTTACCTGGTAGCTTCATCTAGTTCTGCAAAGATACAGCTATTGAACCCGGTTTGCCACAGTCTTTTGAGTGACTTGTGGACCATTGGCGATCCTCACAGCAGTAGTTAAGAACTGGGTTGGTGTGTGGCCTTTTCCTCCCTTTCTTTCCTATTGCCCTGTATTGAAAATTGTGACATGCCTCTATGATAGAGAGAGGGCCAATGCAAGGGAGAACCCATATGAGACTTGGTTGTCCTCTGTTTATTATGATGTTTGTGAGAACACTGGTAGCAAATGTCATTTTTCAACCATATTTGAGCTATATTCCTTTGTTCATCATCTCTGTTTTGTGTGTTTGTGTGTGTGTGTGCGCGTGCATGTGTGTGTGTGTGTGTGTGAGGGAGTTAGTATTTATATTCTTATAAAAGCGAAGAATGAGGTCAAAATGTTTACTGTAGTGATTGGGGAGCAGGCCTGCTTTTCGACCCGCCCAGCTCCCACATGGCTAGCTTATACCCAGAAATA
>LOEQ01003723.1:56955-97822 GCA_001685075.1 Bramus lutescens | reverse complement strand
TCTCTCTCTCTCTCTCTCTCTCTCTCTCTCTCTCTCTGTGTGTGTGTGTAATATGCACAAGTATTAAGTATGGGTAAAATTTAAAAATTTAGAAAGCTAACCAAAAGAAAGTAATATTAAGTGATGAGGAAGGACAGAGGTCAGGCAAGGAAATGCTCGAGTAATGGATGATTTTATTCTAGTTTGGTGGTGATTATGTACATTCATCTTTCTGTTCATAGAAGTACCAATACCCATATTTGTATTCTAAAGGAATTCAAAATGTGCTAGTTCTTTGAGGCAGAAATTGTAAGAGGTGATTTTCTTCTTCACTCCATGAGTACAACAGGGAGAAGTGATCGATCCACTTAGGAAAAGTGAGCTCTCTTTGTTCAGATTTGAACTAGGGGAATGAGTTTTCTGGCATGAAATTCTTTTTTTTTTTTTGGTTTTGCTTCTGTTTAAAACTTTGTCAAATCATTCCATTATAGTGTTATTTGACATCTGACTTGTACTGATATATGTAAAATAAAGTATGACTTTAAAAAAGAGAAAAATTGAACATTCCAATACTTGATACTTCTGCAATGTTTATAATACATATATGCACTAAACACACATATTTTTCTACAAGTCATTATATATGCATATATATATATGTATGTGTGTATGTGTGCATGTGTAACTCCTACATTAAACATTATACTTGGTGGATTGATTGATTACAATGATTGTGGGGAGATGGGAGATTACAAGTCCAGAGTCAAACTATCTTTGCTTATCTTAGGTCTCTAAATAGTCTCTAATTACCTTCCTCTATGTGTGAATGAACATATGTATGACTATTTGTCATAAATCCTTCTGGGATGCATAAACAGACCCCATCTTCCATCAGTGTGAAAGCAGAGAATGTCAGGAGACAGGCTATAACACACATAGAAGGTACTGCATCCATGCCTCCATTTGCTGGAGCCCTCCTACTTGATACTTCCACCACTGTGTTTGAAAAATGCCTTAATGATTTTCTTGGCTCTGTTACTATAAAAACGTCACTAAACTGTTACCAGGGTGAAATATGGCATATGAGGTTACTCAAATCTGTGTTCCTGACTATGCATAGTCGTTTTTGGTTATTTCTTATCACTTTGAGGAGAGAGCTTTTTTTTTTCTTCTGTGTTATAAGTGTCACTGCCCAGTGAGTATTAGAACACAAACACCAATTTGGATATAAAGGTCTTCATTATATTTACTTCAAAAGTCCCCCTTCCAGTTTGCATGCGGGCTGCATTGCTGCAGGAAAGGCTCATCTAGAAGTCGCCTTGTTGAGAGACCCATTCACTGAGAACTGGAGGGAGGGGGCAGTAGAAGAGAAGACAGAAGCGTAGCAGAGTAAGAGCCCCATTTGAGAACTTTCCTATGAAGTAGGTTGTCTTGAAAATGAAGACGATACTTAGCACAAACTTAGAAGTTGAGAGGTTGATGCAGGAGAATCATAAGTTCTGGGCCTGCTTGATTTGCAAAATGAGGGTGACATCCGCCTACACACGTGGACCTTTGCTCAGAGACAACAAAACAACAAACAAACAAATATTTCGCACACTGCTGCTGCTGTAAGGAGGGTCAATTTTAGGTGAAATCAGTGACTTGGACTACTTAGCAGCTAAGAGGAAGCTGTGAGACAAAGTGCTAAGTTAAAGAAGATGCGTGGAGAAGAATCAGCCAAGAAACGGTGAAAGTTATCATTTTATTCCAAGTAGACAATGAAATGGGAAATGAACTCATTGTTATGCGTGTTTTTCTCTTTGACCTTCGTCTGTTTGCACTGCCTCTACTCAGCAGACTGTTCTGTCGTGGTGGAGATGAGTCGTCTACATCTTCAGGACGCTACAGAACCCTAAACAGGTGCTTGATGTGACTGAAGAATTAAATGGACAAATTTAACTAATTAAAATTTAAATAACCACAAGGGCCCATTTACTAGAATTTACTAGTTCTATTGGAGCTGGCATTCCTAGTATGAAAATCAGATCTCTCAAGTGCTCCAAAGTCTTACTCTATTTGAGTAGTGACAGGACACATCAAGGGAAAAATCTTGTATTGAATCCTGGTTTTGACCTACATAAAATTGTTTTGTTTTTAAAAAATTACCTAAAATAAAGGCTATGCATATAATGTACACATGTAAACCAAATCAACAGTGTGCTCAGACTGAACCTTATTTTTAATAACTTACTACACATATGAAAATATTCTCTAAGTAATAAACAAATCAAAATTCAAAAACACATGAATGAGCTTTCTAATTTTTTTTACCTTACTACCATATTTCAGAGAACATAGAATGTTCTGTCTTAAAATACACATCCCCACTTGTGTATTTGTGTCTCTGTGTGTGTACTAACCCCTGTGTTTGCAGCATTATATGCTGTAAAGTTTAGGACATACCTTTTGCTGAGAAGGAAGTCCCAGTTCCAATTGATACCAAGCTGATATTTCAGGACTTGGATCCGGTCTAATCACAGACTCTTTGACCAGAGAACATTTTGGAAAGCTCATAGACAGACCAGTAAGTTCCCCGGCCTGATTTTCCTTCATTTTTCCGCTGGGTTCTCTATCCCTTCCCTTAATGGAACTTGGGGAGTTAGAAGTGCTTTTCTCCATATTCCCTGGTGTTCTGGCCCAGATCTCTTGCTGTTGCAGCAGCATATGGCCTGTGGGAGATGTCTTTCAAGGAACCACAGATAGGCCAAAGCTGAAGGAGGATGAATCTTTACAGATACGATTCTTTACCTTGCCATGAAAATGCTTCCTGCCCTGTTTTTTTTTTCCTTCTTCTATGATTTGCTTGTGGAAATTAATATCACTTCCAGCACTGGGCCAGGTGTTGAGCATCTACAGGTTGCAGGAAGGGGCAAAACATAATTGCTTTTCTTTCAAACCCTTCTGGCTTTATTTATACTCCTTAAGAAAGTTAGAAGGATACTCAGGACGTCCGTTTCTTCATCTCACAAACACCTGTGCCTGAGACCTTGGAAAAGGAAGCATCTGACTTGGGAGTTAGGGTTGCATGTTTGCATCCTAACTTGGGAGTTAGGGCTGTATTTTTCTATCCTAAGCAGCTGGGATTTAGCTGATAAATTCTTGAGATTTATTTGTAAATATAATTTTGCTTATGTTTTCTTAATCATTAAAATGTGTCATATTATAATAATAGTTCATTAATAATATTTATCTTAATCTTAAAAAAATTGGAAACTACTCTTGAGTGTCTTTATTCTTTTTACTTTTTTGGTACAAGGTCATACTGATGGACTAGAAGCTAGACAGGTTCTCTGTTAGGAAGATAAATTGGGTGAGGGCCCATGACTAGATAATAAAGATAACAAATGCCCAAGATTGGCTGGTTTCTTCCTCCCAGTTTGGCTGACTTCTTCCTCAATCTTCTGACCTGAGGCAAAATTGACAGCTTAAAACAAGGGCCTGGCGGGCTTTTTCTCCACTAGTAGGCTCCCCTACTGATGAACCAATTTCACAAGTTTAAGGTTTGTTCAGGACATGGTTATCCCAAAATTGTTGGCTTATCAGTTATGCATTCTTTGTTCAAACTGACCAGGCCTAAATTAGGGAAGGAAGATCCCTCACAGTCCCTTTAAAGCCCACTAGCCTTAACGGAAGGGCTGGGTTTTCAGTCTCCTGAGTTCCCCTCCACTGTCCAGAGTGTCTTTCTCTCTGTGTCTGCTGCATGTGTGACTTTCCTCCTCCCTGATAAAAACCTTTCTTTACCCATTGATTTTGTCTGCTCTTTTTGAGATTTTCCCTGCTGCTACCTGTCACTCTTGGACTTTTTCTTGCCTTTTAATTCTTTAACTGGTAGAACAAATGAACTTGGTTAATGCCCCTAGATGGTAACATACTGTGAAGCCTAGTCTGACCTTAAACTTTCCATTGTCCTTCCTCAGTATCCTAAGTACTTAGAATGTAGATATAAGCACCATAATTATATAAAACCTTGTTTATTATTTCCCTACCACCAATACTATAATGAGTCCCTGTGAGTACAACAATTTTCTAGAATTGTACCTACTGCCATTACCCTGACTGACTTGAGTCTTAATCTTTTTTTCTCTCTTTTTCTTTTTTTCTTTCTGAGACAGGGTTTCTCTGTAGCTTTGGAGCCTGTCCTAGAACTAGCTCTTCTAGACCAGGCTGGCCTTGAACTAATGAAGATCCACCTGACTCTGTCTCCTGCATGCTGGGATTAAAGGCTTGCGCCACCACCACCAGACGAGTCTTAATCTTTTAATTCCAAAGCCAGGATACTCACCCAGTGACAGGGAGTAATTGCAAATGCTATATCTTAAGTGAGCCACCCTGAAGATGGCCTGTTGCAATCACTGTTCCTCGGCAGAGCATCTCCTAACTCCCTCCATGAGTTTCTTGACATCCTCAGCCTGTGTTCTGTTCTTCCCACCCCCTTCCACTGGAGTATCTGTTTCCTCCTGACTTCCTGCCATGTTCTTGGTCATATCGCTTGGTTCACACTCCAGGCTAGCTCTATGCTCCTGAGTTTCCCTTATATAGTGACCCAGCTGGAGCATCAGGTGATTGAAGCCTTCCCCCTGCTCTCCTGGCACCTTTCCATAGCTTCCCCGGGCAGCTTGCTTTTGTCTCAGAAAAGGAAGATTCTAATTATTCTTCAGTTCCAGTCCACAAAAATGTTCTTCTAAGAATTTTCTGGATAAAGAAGAAAAATGACTGCCCTATAACCCCCTCTTTATTCTCACCACCCCAGCAGCTGGTCTGGAGAGGTTAATGGAGGAACACTTTGGCACAGGCTTCTAGAATTCTGTAAATATGACATAATAAATTCAAGTTGGATAGATGATAAGGAGGATGTTCATTTGCCTATGTCCTCCTACATTCCCTCCAAACACTTTCCTAATCTTCATTCTCGTTGCTTCTACTAATCTGGAGGAAACAAATTACTAGATTACAGAGTAAGGTAGGAGCTGGAAAAGCAACGGTCTTGTAGTAGCTGAGTTCTGAGGCTTCCCCTGGGCTTCTGCATAAAGTGTCCCCTCCTCTTGCTCTGCTTGTTGCAGGTAATATCATCCTGAGGTCCCTGAAACGCAGCTGAGAATTCTGAATCCCCTACTCCCTCTGTCTCTGCCTACTCACATCCATCAGGGGTTGTCGGATGATACCAGACAGGGAATCATCTAGTCAACTCACAACCGATGCTTTTCTCAAGTGTTGGTTGTCATTCTCCTCGGTTGGAGAAGGTTGCTGGCCATCAGAGAACAGCACAGTCTCTGTCACACATCAGTGGATGATCACACTTATCTAACGTGGTCATTCTCAGTGTTGCTTACATGTCTGAATGTGCTCAAGCATTCACAGAACAAGAAAATAACTCCTACATCCCAAATAACCTAAAATTCATTAGGAGAGGACCTTTGACATCATCATTTATATATGTATATATACACATAGGCATATGTATATAAATAAAGATTTATTTATTTTATGTATGTGGGTGTTTTGACTTCATGTATGTATGTATGTGTGTATGTATGTATGTATGTATTCGTGCATGCTTGGAGCCCGAGGAAGCCAGAAAAAGGCATTGGGTTCCCTAAAACTGGAAATGCAGATGGTTGTGAGCTGCCATGCTTGTTCTAGGAACCAAACCCTATCCTCTACAAAGGTACCTAGTGCTCTTTACCCCTGAGCCATCTCTCTAACTCCCTGACACTGTCACTTTTCTGCACTGTGTGAAATGCCAAGAGCAGCTACTGATCTAACATGACGGGGAAGGCCAGAGCATGAGAGTCTACATGCTTTGGTTGGAGGGTGTGCTGGTTAGTTTCCTGTCAACCGGAAACAGATTGGAATTACCAAGGACGGAGACCCTGAGCTGAGGAACTGCCTCCACCAGCTTGCCTTTGTACACATCTGTGAGGTACTCTCCTCCTCACATCTTAAATATTTTTCTTTCTTTCTTAGTTTCTTTTTGTTCCAAGCACTACACATTTATTAAATTATAAAACACACATTCCATGCATATGCCCCATAATCTCTTTCTCAACATTCTGTGGCAGGTTTAATATAGTAAAATTAGACACACTGCCACAGTCCTTTAAAACTTCCTGTTGGTTTCCATGCACCATGATACTGCTGCCTTCTCTTTTCTTTTCTTCTTTTATTGAAAATGTTTTTTTTATCATTTTTTTTTTCTGGGAATAAGACAGTAAGTACCATTGCTCTGTATTCTCTCCTTCGGTTTCTACTTCCATATTCTTGCCTTGAGCTCCTGACCTGGCTTATCACAATGGATGATGCACTGTGACATGAAGGGATGAGCCAAATAAGCGCTTTCCAGCCTTATGTTCTTTTCACTCCTTGGGTTTATCATAGCTGCAGGTAGAAAACTAAACGAAGGGAGAAGCCATACTCTGTGTGATACTAAGCAAGTCAAATTCTCTCAGGCTATCATTGTACGGTTAGAATAAAATCTGGCTTCCCCGAATGCTGTAGAAATCATACAGACGTCTAAGGAGGAGTAATTTCTGAGTGGAAAAGTTTTGGACAACATAAGTGCCTTTGGCTGCAGCTATTTCCTTGTTTTGTCCAACAAAAAGCTGGCGGCTGAGTTGCATATATCAGCAGCAGAGTGCTTTTGCAACACTAGCCCAAAGTCTTCTGTTCATACTGGGGGAGACGAAGAGCGCTAATAATTGTGAGCACACCTGGTGTGATTGTGGGCTCTAGTTTGAGTGCACATCACCTTCCAGCACAGTTTCTGAAAGCCAGCTAAGATACAGCCTTAGTAATATCACCGGGGAGGAGGTGGCAAAGGTTAATTACAATTGGAGAACTCCATGGCATTTCTGATGCCCTGCTGTGGCATGTCACCCAGTGTCACCTTGCTCTTTCTCATGGAGCAGGAAAGCCAATCACCCCGTGACCTTTGCTTTCCTCCCCTTTATTTTAGTAGCAAATTTATTTTCCCTTGGGTTAGGTAGCTAGATAGTTGTGAAAACGCTGTTCCAGTTCTGTTGTTTGCGGAAACTGCTCGATGCTCGCAAGCTTCAGAACAACAAGGCAGGGCAGGGACCTAAGTTACTAACGCTTTAAGAAGGCAGAAGAAAGCCCTAAGTCTATAACTTGGGAATGTTGTAGCCAATGTTCGAGGACACACTGGTGTTTCCAAGATCACCAGATGTCCCAATATCAGAAAGTGGCTGTCACACATCTCTGAAGAGCTATGGCAAGAGACAAATCTTAGATTTTTCTTTCTTCTTGCAAATTCTGACTTTTTCCTAGTTACTGAATGATTACAACACAGAAAGTCATTGATGAAGAAGTTAGCGATGCACCTAAAATAACCACAATTACTCATAGATCATTCTATATTTTATAGTGCACTCTTTGAATATTTTCCTTTTCTGAACAATGTTTCACCTAAGATATGCTTTTCTCACATTTTTTCTCTAAGCAATGAAGCATTGTGAAAATGTTTATAGTATAAGACCATGTATTCTGTATTTTTGTATTCTGCGATCACACATGCATACGTAGGTATGTTAAACATGTGTTATATGCTGAATTCTAATGAGATCTATTTTGATGTAAGTGGGTTATTTGTAAGATTATCACAAAATTCTTGGACTGCCAGGTTTCATCTCTAAGTGTTTCTGTGCCAGACAGTTTTCAAGTTTGCATCCACCACCATCCCACAGAGCCCACACTGCAGAACCCATATCACACTCTGGCTCCCATCTTAGGAAGCCAAGCAAGGTTAAAAATATTTCACTCCCAGCAATGTTAGTTGTAAAGTCATTCTACAGGGAGTTCTGCTATCCCTACTAATCCTTGCCTGCTGTGAAAGGGACTAAAGATGAGGCGCTGGGAGTGGATGGTTGGAGGTTCATGGCCAGAGTCCCTGAGGTCTGCTCATTTGCAGATGGTCGTCTGCACGGTAGAGGAAGGTCAATTGCCCTTGCAGCTACTTTTAGCTGTCACAGCAAAGACGCTGGATAAACAGCCAAGGCTAGGCAGAAATAGATTTGTCATTCTTGGAAGAGTCAAGTTAGCTGATCTACTGGGTCAGCTTCTGCCTTTCCATATGGAAGCAGGGAAATACCAGGCAGATTGACTAAGAGTATAAGAACCAAAAATTTTATTGTGTCCTTTCCAAAGTATTTATCAGAAAATAACCCACATTTTATAGGTGGAATCTACCCCTCACTGTCTGTACCTACCTTCTCTGAGCAGCTTTGGGAGGCATTTCGTCTTTCTACAAGTCTACTCCCAGTCCACTTTCGGGATACACACTATCATGATAACTCCCTAAGAACCGATAGGTATCACTTAGGTAGGGTGAAAATGTTTTCCTTTTGTGCATGTGTCCTGTCTACTTGTGGTTTCTAATGAGCTTGTAGATATGCAGGTTTTTATTCTTCATTTAGCCATCCACTGAAAAAGATTTACAGAATACTTTTTGGGACTTCAGGGAATGCAAAGAAGTATAAAACATGATACTTACCTTAAATAAATGACCATTGTGGAGCTATAAAAACGACTGTGGTCAAAGATAAATTTACATAGTGTATATGACATGTCAGCACAAAGGACTCTGATAAACTTTGGGGGTCTGAAGAACTCCCTCTAAGACCCGAGGATTTGGGAGGTGGATGCATAGAGAAAAGGATTAGAACTAGGGTAAGAAGATTAGAAAACAGTAATATTCTTTAGTCAGAATTGAACAATGGACATTTTAGATTCAAGAGACAACGAAGAAAGTGGACAAGTTTACACCAGAAGGCTGTATTGGCTACTTTTTCTATACTGCCTGGATCCAGTCTGAATTCTAAAGCAGGGCGAAGCTGCTCATGATACAAGGAGCAGTCTGATCATTTCACACGTGACTGAGGCTTTAACATCTCTAGCTGGCCTTGGGTTTCATGAAATTACCAAATGCTATTAAATAGTTCTCTTCCGCATGGATTCACCTCATTTCTCTTGATAAAACTTTTCTTTGTAGGCCAGTTGATCTGTTCAGTGGTGGCACTGGAGAGGAGAAATGAAGTCTCATACAACTGATGGCATAGTTGGTAGTAGTCATGTTGAGTGATAAAAACACTGACTTTATTTAATTTTCAATGCTGGTCTAAAATTGCATGGGATCAGTCCATTTTATCTCCCCATGTATTATAAAGATGACTGGTCATGGATTTGAACATAAAAAGTACTATAAATCTTGTGGTCTTTCTGAACATCAACTGATAAAGAATATAAATCTTGGTGACATGTGGTGGGTCTTTTGGCTTTATTGCTGGTAGTTACAATGCAAGATTGAGTGTCTCTTGTTATTAAAATAGGATGGTACCTGCTCTCCATCTTCTATGCTTGAAGCAGTCTAGAACACAAGGAAAATCTGATTAATTTCTCTCATATTACAGTCAAGAAAACTCCGGACATAATAGGGAAAGTGGTGATTTATATTTCATTAGGAAATGATGGTCCCAGCCCCAATTGCCTGTTTCTACTTTGCTGAGCTAGTTATTTATGTCTTCAGCTCACCACCTTTCCTATAATGGCTTATACTATAACCATGTAACATACAGTGTTTCAATATAAAAAAAATTACACAAAAAGCCTGGCCTGGTGGTATAGGTCTGTAATCCTATCTACTCTGAAGTTAAGGGAGGAGAATCACAAGCCCACAGTCTGTCTGGGCTGTAGAGTATATTGTAGGTTAGCCTAGGCAACTTAATGAGGCCTTCACTCAAAATAAAAAAAAATGAAAGGGAACAGCTCAAGTATAGAAGACTTTCTTGTCTGGCACTTTCAAGGTCCTGATTCAATCATTAGCCCCGTAGAATAAATGAATAAAATATACAATAAAAATGAATCAAACATATTTTCCTATAAATATCACCAATATTCTGATATAAATCTCCTCCATCCAACTTTTTACTTATGATTTTCGTTATTATTGCATAATATTTTTTATTCTAATGGAGTCATGCTTATATTTGTTCTTTAACCCATTTTTACCTGCATTTATTTATTTTCACAATACCAAGTAAATACTATGACCGCTATACTTATAAAGACTGCATTGCATTCTATCTTTTATGGAAAATATACTATTTGAATATAACAACTTTCTGCTACATTTCAAAATTATTTCCAGTTTTGTCACATTTCCCTTGATTTCCTTAGGACGAATCCTAGCAGTTCGCTGCTACATCCTAAAACATGTGTGCTTTTGAGACTTTGGATATATGTTGCCAAAGCATCCTTAGGAATGCTGCCACAAGGCCCACTTTCACTAGGAGCACAGAGTACTCTGTTCTTTCTCCGTACCCTGATGCAGCAGACTTTAACATGTCCAACTATCTCTTGTAGTCTGACAGAGAAAATATTTCAGTTTTTTACTTGAATTTTCATCCTTCTGTCACTGTAGGGGTTAAATGCTCCTTTCCCCCATAACTTCATTAGCTGGCATAAAATGAAAATGCTTTCTTGAGGTGAACAGGCTTAAGGTTTGCTTTAAGCATGGACCCTCATGGATTAGATTAAAGGCCATTGAAAAGATGAAGGTGCTGTTGTTTTAGGTCCTGCACAAGAGAGCTGAATATTGCAAAGCAGAGATAATGGGCCACATGGTCAGGAAGGAGTTTTCAGATTCAAAACATTATTAGGTACCAACTTATGAATACACTGTGGTAGATTCTCATTTTCTTTGCAGTTACCTATACACTAACAATTTGCCTTAAATTTTTATTGAAAGCCCATGAAAACCTCCCTGACACCTTTTATTATTTGTTTTTTGAGAGTAACACCTGGTTGAGTTAATACCTTTTTAGGTATTATATTCTATATTCTATAATCTATAATTGCTTGAATTCTACCCTTTGTCAACAGGCGCTTGTGGCGAATCAGCATTTCTCTATGCATTTTAAATATGTGTGTGTAAAATAATAGCTATCTCTGCTTATCCAAGTAGACTTTTCCAACTTAGCCAGGATATCATATGTTTACCAAATAGTTTCTATGGAAATGTGCATGATAAATGTAAATATATACTTATTAGTGCCTATATGACACAAACAGAACAGTGACACAGAAGCTTTTAAAATTTGTTTTATAACAGGAGTCCCTTCATGAGCTTCCTCAGAAGTGGTGGAGCCCCTAGCTCCCAGTAGAGGGCTCCCTTCCTCTGTTCCTTCAATAGAGTTTTCTGATTTTGTTCTGGTTTGTTTTGTAGGGATCCATCTGCTTCATTAAAGTATAGATATCTTGGGAACCAGATACCTAACACTAGTATCTAGTTACTAGAATCATTGACCAGTTTCGTTCTGAGTGGTGATTGGGAAAGGGACTGGAGTAAGGTCTTCAAGGGGCAACTGTGGGATGTACTGGATCCCTAAAAGGCCACCCAGGGGAGTCTGAAGAGATGGTATCTCTGTTCAAGCCCTGTATGCTCTTTAATTTTGTCCTAAGTAACTTCCAAGTACTATTGGTTCCCCTATAGATGGCTTTTCCATGTTAGACTAGGAAAGACACTAGTCATTCCTGAGTCAGGAGCACTAAGCAAACATAAAATAATCTGTGATATCCACAACATTTCTAACCAGGAGAAGTAGCTTGGAGCATCTGAAGACTTGGAGTTTGTGTCAGGTAGAGTCCGATGAACTAGAGATACTCATTATAGCATCATTTCATTCTCCCCAATGCCTTAGCTAGGGGATGAAGTTGAGTTCCTCGTCATGGAGGAACCCTGAAAACAGGTTAAAGATGTGGAAAGAACAAGACTCTCAGAAGAGGCATAGAAAGGGCTCCGCAGAGTATTAAAGTCTTTTACATTCTGTGTCTTAGCTGAGTTTCCCCAGAGCCACACTCTGACTCTTGTATTCTTGTGTGCTTAGATTAATGGGAGGTACAAGGGCCACATGGAGTATGTTCAGAGACAAGGGTGGGGCTGAGCAGAGAAAACAGCCTGTTCTATTAAGAAGTGTGTTCTATTAAGCCAGCTGCCACGCTTGTTCACTGGACTTTAATTCCATGGAGGAATGCTGAAAAAATAAAAAAAAGCTTCAGATTTACCCAGGTCAAAGAAAGAGACAATATAAGCCTAAATTTGTTCATCACTGATTAAAGATTGACAATGGGATGTTGATACTAGTTAATTCTGGCTTACACTGATGTCATGAAGGAGGTTTTTGTCAGTCCGAGATTTCTCTGACAACCGCAGAGAAGCTGTTCATTGGAAGTTAGACAAACATGTTTAAACATGTTGGTATGTATACTAAACATGAATAGTTTGAGGCCAGCCTGATCTACAGGAGCTAGTGCTGCAGGACAGGTTCCAAAGCTACAGAGAAACCCTGTCTTGAAAAACAAAAAAAAAAAAACAAAAAAAAAACAAAAAACAAAAAACAAAAACACAGACCTCCCTCTAAGTTTTTTCTTAAAATAAAATGTTATTTTTGAAAAGGCAATATGTTGATATGCACATAAAATAATGAAATCAGACCTTTTCTGAACACTGTATAAAAAAATTCATCCAAAATCAATCAGAGGTCAAAGGTAAGGCTTAAATTATAAAACTCTCAGACTTTAACAGCACAAAAGTTTCAGAGCATCGAATTTGTCAATATTTACTTAGATATGAGCCAAAAGACAACAACAAAGACTGTAAAGATTGGACATGCTTAAAAAAACAGAATTTTTGTGTAGCAAAACACACTAATATTAAAACTGTATCCTCACAGAATGGGAGAAAATAATTTAAAATTATATTATCTATGAGATGTTAATGTTCAAAATATATAACAAACTCCTTAAAATTAAGGATAATTATAATAGCAATAATAATAGCAAACAACATAATTAATAAATGGGAAAGAACTTGAGAGGCTATGTCTCCAAAGAAGTTGAAAAAAATGACCAACAAGCATCTGAGGAGATGCTCAACATTACTTGAATTAAATGAATGTGAATCAACTACTATGAGATACCCTCAGTCACCTCATCACACCCAATGTATATAAAAACCCTATGGGACTGCAAGTGTTAATGAGACTGTAGAAAAGTTGAAACCCTGTGTACTGTTGGTGGCAATGTGGTGCTGCATTGCCAACAATTGTACATCTTGTTATGAACCCATAATAATTGAAAGTGGGTCTTTAAGGTATTTTTTTTCTCCTGGGTTCAAAGAAGTATTGTTCATCATAGCTGAGATGTGAAAGTAACCCACATGTCCACCATCAGTCGAAAGGAAAGACAAGGTAGCACATACGTGTGATGAAATATCATCTAGTCAAAAAAAAGAAATTATGACACAGGTGACAACAGAGATGAAGACTGGGGACATTATTTTAAGTGAAACAATTGAGTCTGCGGAAGACAATCCACTTATCAGAGATGCTTAGACAAAATCGAAAAGGTAGAACATGGAATGGTTATTGCCAGGTACTGCGGGCAAAGAGGTATGAGAGGACTTATTAATGACTGAAATTTCAGTTTCTTAAGGTAAAAGAGTAGACAAGGTGGCTCGGCAGAAAAAAAGCTCTTGCCATCAATCTTCATGAACTGAATTCAATTCCTGAGTCCTACCTAGAGGGAGAGAACTGACCCCAGAAAGTTGTTTTTCAGCCTCACATGCTGAGACGTAATCATCCACATGCCATGCATACGTATGCACTTGTGTGCATACACAAATACATGCCATAGTTTTTAAAATCATAGAAATGGTTGTACAACATAATTTCACATCACTGAATTATAAATCTAAGAATGGTGAAGACCCTGCATTTTATGTAATGTGTATTGTGCCAAGTTAAAATTTGGAAGATAAAAGAAATAATGTATTATAGAATGAGAGGGAAAAGGCCAGCCCAAAGATCTTCCTGTAGTAATGTGTCATGTTCAGAGGAAAGACTGAGATTAACAGGAAAGGCATGTAGTAGAGCCCTTGCTAATTATACGCAATTTCACTTTGCATTATTTTGTCCTAGGAATTATGTGTGTTCTATGAAAGAAACAGTTCTTACAGTGGTACAGCACAAACTATGCCACTGTAAATGTCAAGCCTGGGAGTTCTATCTACCTGTTTTAGGTAATGTTAGGATCACTACTTTTCAGTTGGCTCTCCCTAAGTCATCGTTTCTAAAACAATAATGTTTACTGGACTAGGAATATCCAACATGAATTTTTTTTGTAGAAGATAACAAATAAAATTCAATGCAGTGTAATCATCTGTATATCTTTCCTGTACTAGTGCAGCGTGAACTGCATACCAGGCAGTCTCTTAGCCATGGCCATGAAGAGTAATAAAGATCTAGTTGGAACGCATCTGCTAATCCTCTGGACTGTGGTTCTGGTCCAGTGGAGGGATAAGGAAAGTGAGAAACTCCGAGTGAACCCAACAGAGCAATTTCTAGAAACCAGGCTTGTCATGAAAATTCTCTACTTTTGCAGGATTCTGTTCTTGAAGCAATGCCCTCAGCTGAAAGGCAGACGTACTTGTAATGTATTCAGAGGTTGTCCACTGCTCCAAAAGGATGGGGAAGTAGGAACCGGAGTTTTGTTGCACTGCACTCCCGCTTCTGTAGGGAGTTGAATCTCTGCACCACCCTTTCCTGCAGTTAAATGTTAGAGCCCTAAACCCCAAGGTGCTGGTGTTTAGAGAAGAGTGTTTAGGAGCTAATTAAGCATAGCTCAAATCATGTGATCACTGTTCTCCTTAGGATCCAAAAAGGCTAGAAAACATTCTCGCTTTATTTTTGTTTTTGCTCCCACTCTATTGCCTCTCTCAGGCCTGTTGCCGTGTGAGGACAAAGTGAGAAGGCTACAGTCTGCAGAGTGTTTTAACCAGGACCCAAGTATGTCATTACCTTGAGCTTGGACCTTCCAGCAATCAGAAATTAGTGTCTGTTGCTTAAATAACCTGTCTCTAGTACTTTGCTAAATACCATGCCTGTTGAGTAGATGCTTTGTTTATTTTATGAATGAGAAAACTGAGCCAAGAAAGTTAAACAAAACTCTTAATCAAAGGGTGAGTTCCTGAGCATCTGATACCAACAACTACCCAAGGCTAACCCTAGGAATTTTTTCACCATGGCATATCTGATTGCTTTGGTGGAAATGTCATGGATCCAAGTTAGGACGACTTGATTATTTTCTTTCTTTTAAAATGGCATTTATTTATTCTTTAACCTACTGGGTCTGGTTAGTACTGCTCAGATACAAATGGGTGTGGGGTCATCTACAAGAGCACAAGGAATCTTCTAGTGGCCGTGCTTCTAAAGAAAAGTGACTTTCCCTTCCCCAGCAGTTGTCAGCTTCCTTGCCCCAAGTATAGCATCCCACGCTTGTAGACAGGCACACTAGACATGCTGGTATTGATTATATTTTATTTTGTGTGGGTTTTAGACTCTCTATCCTGTCACCACTGCCAGGCTGTGGAACACTTTTCCTCCCCTCTTCATCACCCTAAATCAGTTCTGCCCACTCATTTTCATGTATAAAACAAAACATTTCTAGTACTTCTTTATCTAACAAATATCTGTTGTTAACAAATTTATTAACTAAAAACATTATGTAAGGAGTTACAGTGAGCTCTGGTATCACAGCAGTGGAAGAGCCCAGGCACTAATAAAAAACTCATGGGCATAGATACGTCTGGGACTGTAGCAGAAGTTAGTGTACAGCAAAAATAATCAAAAGATATTACTATTTGGATCTTAAAGAGATTGTAAGAGAAGATTTTCTAGGTGGGAGTAATATCTAAGAAGAGATACTGAGATAATATGAATAGATTTTTAATATGTGGCAAGGATGGGTAAGAGGAACAAAATCACCCCTACAAGGGGACAGACAACAAGGAGCTTAGAGTGAAATTGGTCATGGTGATCTCTAGGAACTGGAAAGCACAAGAAGACACCGGGAAAGCAGGCAGGTGATAGAAATTACCCAGGGTCTTAGAAGTCATGTTAATGACTTTGTACTCTGAGACAAGAGTCACAGGACCTGAGATTAGTAAAGCACAGTGAGCTATTCTCAGACAGCAACAGAGCAACGGTCTGATTGGATTCATTTGCTTCACACAATCACCCGAGCTGCCCAGAGGAGCCTGGGTTGATGTGAGCCAAGAGAAGAGACTGAAGGCTGCTCAGCTTGCCTGTAAGCTTTCTGTATTCCAAGCAGATGACTACAGTCTGGCAGAGAGTAATAAGAGTGAGAATGGAAATCAATATTAAAACTGAAGGTATATTTAGCAGAGAGTGCAATGCTTGTTAAATTTGAAGTAATGAATTGATGCTTGTGAAGATTTTTAGAGCATCAAGATATTTCACTTTCTGTGTCTTAGGTAAGGTGACCATCGAGCTAATTTATTAATGTTATTTAAAATTATCAATTAATTTTAGGGGATACTTACTAAAATTGCTGTCAATTTAAAAAATTTAAATGTTGATGAGAAACAGTATTTCTTGTTTAATGTATTTATTATTATATTATTTGTGTACACCCCACACACCCATAAACATACATATGCATACATAAACACACAAAATACACACATATATATACACACACATGTACAAATACACATACACATAGACGCACAAAAATACACCCACATGCACACACACACACACACACACACTCCTGATTTCCAGACACATGGTTATACTTCCATAAGGGTTTTTGGAATTGAAGAGAAAGCAAACCTTTGAAGCTCTCAGTTTCCCCCATGTGAATTCCAGCACCTCTTCTCATACAATTCCACCTGCATCTCTGAGATCAGCGGGTGGAGGTCAGAGTGAAGTTGGCTGTATTGTGTCAGGTCACCATGGCTACTTTAAACTCAGATGAAGTGGATATTGTTGTCGTAAATAACCTCAACGTCCTCCACTACATGGTCTTCATGCTCAAGGTGATTGCAGCAGCACAAGTTCATGGCATGGCCAAGACTGGGAGTGGAAGGTCAGTCATCAACAGGAAGGGCATTTCCCATCTTCCTGCATTCAGTGATTCCGTTGCTAAATATGTGATGGAGTCCATTGCTGTTTTCTTCTGCCATGGAGAAGGATGGGGCTTACGAAAAGTGTCTTTATTGTTTGATGGATTCATGCATTTGTATAATTAAATTTCAGTCATGCTCAAATTCTATTACTCTCATGTCCTCCCTCTTCTTCTGAAACCCGTCCTCCCAAGTCCTCTCTTGCCTTTATCTCTTCTTTCTGTGTGTGAAGTACTCAATTTCATCAGCGTTTCTTGGCTAAGCATGACAAGAACTTGTCCTAGGACAATGGGAATTTATCAGTGGCTTTAGCACTGAAGACAATGATACACTCTTTTCTAACAGACACTAACTGCCAATAGTTTCCCAGGGAAGGCTGGGGCCTCATGGTCCCCTCACCAGTCTAAGATGAAATGTTGATGGGACCAATTGTGTGCAGGTCTTATATGGATAACAACAGCTACAGTGGAGTTGTGGGTTCAACAGCCACGTCACATCCGGAAAATGCCATTTTGCTGCAGATCTCCCAATCCTCTGTCTCTTACATTCTTCCCAATTCCTCTCCTTTGATATTTCCCAGGCCTTAGAGGGGCAATATTACTGTTCTATTAGAACAAGCACTTCCCCATCACATATTCTCATCAGCATGGCCAGTTATAGATTCCTGTATTAAGCAACAGAGTTAGGGCTCACTTTAATAGTGGCACCAAGAAGGGCTATCATCTCTGTGTCTTTGGCTGGTATCCCCATTACTGTGAAGTAGGTGCAAGTGTGATGTGGGAAGAAATATTGTTTATAAATGTTTATTTACATTTAAAGGGGGATATTCTATAGATAAGAATGCTTTGGTATGGATTTTGGTCTATTGGTATGTTAAAGTTAAAATCTTTTTTATCTAGAGAGTAAGGGGGAAATGATGTGGTAAGTTCTTCTGTATATGTATTGCTTTTATTGGTTAACAAATAAAGAAGTTTCTTTGGCCTGTAATAGGGCAGAATAGAGCTAGACAGGAAAACTAAACTGAATGCTGGTACTAAGTCTGTGGAATCAGTGAGACACTGGAACTTTGCCCGGTAAGTCCTGACCTCATGGTGATACACAGATTAATAGAAATGGGTTAATTTAAGACATAAGAGCTAGCTAGCAATATTCTTAAGTGATTGGTCAGGCAGTGATTTAATTAATATAGTTTCTGAGTGATTATTTTGGGTCTGGGTGGCAGGGAAACAAACAAGCAGCCTCCACCTGCACAACCATGAGACACCTCCTTCAAGTTCAGCATCATAGCCTTCCACACTATCAGTTCTTTTGTGAAGCTTGTCTGTGATAACTTTGGTCTTGTGGAAGGGCTCATGATCACAGGCTACTCTGTCCTCACCTCGTGGATGGCTCCTCTGGAAAACTATGCTGGGATAGCTGTGGAGATCCAGGACTGACGCCAGCATTTGATGGCAAGTCTGTGGACGAGGTTGTCCTGGACCTGAATGACGAGCTCACTGGCATGATATTTCTGTGTGTAATCTCTAGCATGTGGGCCATTGATCTTACTATCACCTGGAGAAAGTTGAGAAATATTAAGATGTTAGAGGTGGCAATGCTGATATTAGAAATACCCTAAAGGTTATGCTGGCCTACATGAACAGATATTTTGCAACCATGTATAAGTAATGTTCCTAATGGTGGGTGATACTTTAAATTTCTGATGTTCATTATTTTATGACTTCACTATAACTTATAGGACAGCATTCTCTATTTCTCTTCCCTCTTGAAGTCAATTATACACACACACACACACACACACACTCATAGGAGAGTATAATAAAAATCCTGAGAAACATTTGACTAAACCTTCTGATGGCAAAGACAAACCCACTGTTGATATATAGTGAGTAATAAAGAGAGGCCCCTTTATAATGTATAGGGCACTTAGTGTTTACTGTGTAAGACTAGGCAAATTTCAAAACTTCAACAATAACCCTGGTGGCTTTTCTTAAAAAATCTGAAATATACTTTCAGTAATTTTCATGAGGCCTGACTCTTGTAACTTTGCTTCAGGATTTTAAGTATAAAGTTAAATAATCTCTAATTTGGAAAGACTCTGCAGATAATTGTCTAGGATATCTGGTCATGGGGCAAGAGATGTCTACCCAGCCATTATTCTGTGATTCACTCACAGAATCTGGTGGTCCAGATAAAATTGAAAATTGTCTCCAATGTAGCATTTGGTGTTCTCCACTTCTTTAAGATTTTCATCTGGGAGCAACAGCCAACACTGTATCACAGCAGCATGTTGCTAGCTGAAGGGTGATTTGGAAAAGCTGTTGCACTGTTCCTTTATGTAGTATCTCCCCAGGGTTAGGTTTGCTTTTTGTTGTTTGAGAAGTTACTGGCAGAGTCTTTGCTGTTTTACTCCTATTCTCGCGTTAGATCTCTGCCCTCTCATTTCCATCCCTGTCATGTCCATGTTCAGGGAATAGGAGCCTTGGCTCAGCTTTGATTCTTCACTCAACTATTGCTCACTTTTAATCTCTCACCAGGAATAGTATTGAATTTTGTCATCTACAGACTCAGGGTCTTCCAGATGCAAGAGGAGATGTCTCCATGACATTTTCACAGCATGATACATTTAATTTTTGTCTACATAGTTGATTAAAACGTTGGACTTAAGATCAATCCATAAAAGGAAGCCTTCTTTGGAACTAGGAGTAGGTTCTTCTATCAGAGAAGGACTTAGAGAAAAGAAGTTTTACTTTTATCTTCTGTGTAGGAAAGCTATATTAGTCAGGTTCTCTAGAATCACAAAACTTATAAATTTCCCTCTATTTATGTATCTATCTATGTATCTGTCTATCTGGTATGTATATACCATATACATAATACATACATACATACATTAATATATTAATTATTGGAATGACTTGCAGACTGCATTCCAACCATGGCTGGCTGTGAATGGAAAGTCCAAGAATCTAGTAGCGTCTCAGTCCCACAAGTCTCAGTGTCTCAGTTGATCTGTTATATGCTGGAATCCCTAAGGAGCAGACTCCAATGCCAGTGTAGGAATGGCTGCACTGACAAAGACAGGTAAACAGGTAAAGGACAAACATATCTCCTTTTTTCTTCCAATGTCCTTACAGGAGAAAGTGTGGCCTAGATTAAAGGTGTGCCTTCCAGCCTAAGATCTGGGTCAAAGGCATGCTGTCTTCTTGCTTCAAGATTCAGATCACAAGTGCACCCTTTATTTTTGAATTATACTTCATTCCATATATAGTCAAGTATATAACCAAGAATAATCATCACAGAGGCCATGGGCGATGATCTGGTATGCAAAGTTGAATCAGGTACTCAATGACTACCTGCACAATCCTGTCAAGAAAGCAGATGAGAAAGATGGGAAGAACTTGGAATCATTGAGCTGTTTTTCAAAGCAAGGATTTCCTCAAGTTCAAGCTTTATATGTAACAGAATTAAATGTTCTCACTATTAAAGCTACCAGTAATTAGACATTCTGTGAGAAAAAGACAAAACATCAGTAGTAGAGACAAAGCTTCTTCTTTATAAAGATATTTTATCAGTTATTCCTGCCCTCATTTTATTTTCTTATTTCCATAATATTTCTACTATGTTTTTTAATATCTTGCCAACTGTGTATGCATGGTGTGTGTGTGTGTGTGTTGCTGCTCTAATAATTCTGTAAGATATTTTTTAAAGACCAGAAGCAGAATTTTTTATTTTGAGTGTTTCATACAGTGAGGTTTATCAGGATGGGACAGTGAATTTTATTTTGAATGTTTTCATGATGTTTACACTACAATGTTAACCAGTTCAAGTTCTGTGTACTAGAGTTTGCTACTAGTCATGTCAGGATATTCAAACCAGTCAAGATTAACCAACTAACTTTTCTTGCTTTTTTGATGCTCTGTGAGCTAACATAAATGGACACTAAGATATAGGGTAAAAGTCCTAGAAAAAAATCATTCAAGGGAACTACCCTTCGGGTAAAAGTAGAGTTCACTTCCCATGTTTGCCCCTTTAACCTCTTAGTTACATGTTTTGAATGACTTCTTTGCTCTGTTGATATTTACAACATTAACATAATTATCTATCTTAACATATTGTATTTACCACCTGCTGGGGATGACACACTGAAACCAGCACTAGTAGCTCATTAACAATAACTCTAGTCCTTCATTAACAGTGTTGACCCAATTACATGTTGTATATGCCAGAGACAAAGAACTGTAATTGCAACTCAAAAGTGATTTCATAAACACGAAGATTCTCGTTTTTTGAAATGCAAATTGGAAAGCATTATTTGAATTTTCCACATAAATACAGGTTTAAATGAAACAAAATCATTCAAGCAAATAAAATAAAAATTCAATCTAAAGAGAGGCCATTTGGAATCAATTGATACAGAGCACATTCTGCTTTGAAGGATCAAAACACTTTCATTACTTGGTGCAGAAATTAAACAAGTTACTAACAATGAAAGCCAGACATCTGGTAAGTAATGTCTACCCTGGCTATCAGCAGGTAGTGATTTTCTTTTGGAACTATTCAGCTTATTGTCTGTTGTCTGGACAATGGAAGTCTGATGAATCATTTATATAATCTGCCTGGGGGTTTTCAAGCTCCATTGAAGAGATGGAAAGCAGGGGGGACATGCAAAGAAAGAGAATCATTGTATATACACGCTCATGGGGCCGTAAATAACTATGGCTTCCCCTATCCTGTGGAAGAGACGAGAATAAATAGAAGCAAATAGATTGTGATATCTTTGCAAAGCTTAGGGATGTTCCTTTACCCATACAATGATAAAAATTAGATAAAGATAGCCCAGAGAACTGGGAAGAGACAGCTCTGAGAAAGGAAATCTGTGGTAAAGTCAAGATGTTAAAAGATGAGACATTTCTTCAATACTAGCAGACTGCTTCAGAAACCATCTCCCCACCTCTTCCCATTGACTGAGAAACCAGAGGAACAGGCTTGAGGATATGAAAGAAAGAAAAACCCGAAGGGAGAATGAAACTTCAATTCTCTTAGAAATAAATTGCACTTTCCAAGATGTTTTAGAAGTTTCAGCTCAACAAACATTCAAGGAAATGGTGATTCCTGTTACTGGACTCCTATTTAACAAGGTACCACAGTGAAAAGAAGCTGTAATTACCATTTCAATATGGCAAAATAGCCAAACTTACACTGCTTTCTAGAAGTCCTGTTACACTGCTCTAAACACTGGAGGAGTCTCTAACCCTGACCACAGCTGGGGAAGCAGGAAGGTACCTCTTGCATTGATATAAAGCAAGGTTTAGAATGAACCATGGGAAGTGCTGTGAACGACCTGGAGCTCTTTGACATTCCTTATTGGATAAAAGAACATGAGAACAGTTTTAGTTTTTACACAAGCTACAGTTCTCAGAGTCTCATTCTCCTCCTTGAAAGTCCTGCTCCTCGATCTGCAGGCATTTGTGGGGCTCAGTGATCGACAGATCGCAACATGTGCTCTTACACCAGTGAAAATGTTAATGCCACAAGCCATGTGTACAGAGTCAGCAAGCGGGGCAATTGATCCTGGCGGAGGACCCACCTTGGGAGTCCAATGAAACTCTACAGCAGGACCTGGGTGCCTGATGGCTCAGAATGTGCTGAGTTGGGGAGTTAATCTGATCCCCTAGATCAATTGTAATTGACTTAAGTCCGGCAGATTTTGCCATTTTGCAGGAGCCTTTGATGGAAAGTCACTGAGACACTACACAGAACCTAAACATGTACAATACTAGGAAAAATACTTCTTGGATCAATATTATCAGACTCTTGTGCTTATTTTCTTAAACAAAGTCCCTTCAGCCTTTTTTTTTTCTGAATTGGTAAGGCATTTTTGTAGAAAAGTATTTAATCTGTCTTGTGTCTTAGTCCTCAGCTATTTTAAAGACATGATATTAGCTTATTCCAGTTTTGCAGGAAACCCTGGCAACTGAATATAGAAGAGATAGGCAGAGTTGTGCACATTTTACCAAGGAATAAAAACATACAGATATCCCAGGTGATTGCTTCCAGGGACACAGCATGAAGACAGACTGGGTTCCACTTTATACTGATGCCATTTACAAGTTCTTTCTTGTTCAAAGTCAGCACATATCTGTACATCTACTGATCAGAATAAGCAGAGACCCAGGTCAAAGCATCCTCTAAGAAACCTTTGGTCCTAGGGCACTGTGCCTCCCTGCTCTGTCTTTTCCCTGCACATGGGTTTATCATCACTGTTTCCCAGAGCTGAACATAACAATCGAAAACTCCCTGTTCTTTCCACACAATTCAGGTATAGCGATGATAGAACTTTAGGATAAACCAACAGGGGCATCGTCAGCATGGCAGTGGAACATGTTTAACCTTCTTACTTTAGATCTGGCTTAAAATCTTGTTTAATTTCAATAACTTAAAATCTCTCTTATATGAGTGTGCATGTGTGCACGCATGCACACATGCACAAACTCCACTATTACCATCTCCACCAACAGTGTGGACAACTCACTTGTTAGCTGAGGTGATTCTATATGGGCTTTCTTGACTATAATACTCTGACTGGACAGACCCAGGGTCTGTGTTCACTAGTTCAGATTTAGAAATTTAAGGGATCTACATAGATCTTCTGCTGTGTGCTAAAAGGTGCTTCTTTAACAAAATTTAAATTGAGCATTGACATCTCTTGAATTTACTCCTTGCAATGCAGTCAATGCTCTCAGATAAGGGGCTCATTAATATAGGAACATGCATTTTTACCATTTCTGAATATGTAGTAGGAGGTTGCTTGTTTGTTTCCCTGCTGCCCAGACTCCCAAATTAATACACAGAAACTGTATTAATTAAATCACTGCTTGGCCTATTAGCTCTAACTTCTTATTGGCTAGATTTTACATCTTAATTTAACCTATTTCCATTATTTTATATTTTACCATGAGGATTGTGACCTACCAGCAAGGCTCTGACTGTGTCTGTCTCTGGCAGTGAATCCATGGCTTCTCTTCTGACTCTACCTTCTTTCTCCCAGCATTCAGTTTAGTTTCCCCTACCTTGTTCTGTTCTACCCTATCAGAACAAGCAAGTTTCTTTATTAACCAATGATATTCATAGAATACAGAGAGGAATCTCACATCATGAATATATTAAAATGCAATTAAAATGAAAAGTTGGGAAGCAGAGTAGTATTGCTATACCCTCAAATCAATCTCAAGACTGATACAGAAAATATTGTTTGATATGCCCAAAGAAATTGATTTAACTGATTGGAATATTTTTTTTTAATTCTTCAAGATAAACTCAGATCAAGCACATTTTTATTTAGCAAATAAGGTTTTCTTGCTAGAGTTTTAATTATCTGAAGTGGGAAGAGAAGCTGAATGCAATATATCTCTGCACATCAAGAGGTGTTCTATCCAAGCATGTTGTAAGGAGGCCGCTTGTTTGTTTTCTGGCTGCTCAGCAGCTCAGACCTGAAATAACCACACATAAATTTTATTAATTAAGTAACTGCTTAGCCCATCAGCTCTAGTTGGCTAATTCTTACATCTTAATTTAACCAAATTTTATTAATCTGTGTATCATCATGAGGTCATGGCCTACCAGCAAAGTTTCAGTGTGTCTGTCTCCAACGGAGGCTCCGTGACTTCTCCTTTGACTCTGCTTCCTTTCTCCTAGCATTCAGTTTAGGTTTCCCTCTCTAGCACTACTCTATCCTATCAGGCCAAGCCAGTTTCTTTATTAGCCAATGGTATTCACAGCATACAGAGGGGAATCCCACATCACTTGTCCTTTTCTGTTTAAATAAAAAGGAAGGTTTTAACTTTAACATAGTAAAATTACATAAAACAGTTATCAAGCAAGAATTACAGCTACAATATTTATATCTATTTTATCTTTTATTATAATTAAGGAGAGCTATATTATTACTCCTTTTTTATTAATTATAATATATATATATATAATAAATTACAATAAATGAAGCAGGAACCCTGAAGGACTATCTCACCTTTATGCAAGTCTAGCAGTCATTTCTCTGTGAGTCATGCATGTCCAGTTCATCAAGCAGTCCAGGCAAGAACAGTTTCTTGCCCAAATGGCTAACAAACTCCATGAGGAGCCTCTTAGATACCCATCTTCCTCTTGAAGTAATTGGTAGTGCCAGGAGCATATGTGTCTCATGGTCATGAAAAGTCTTAAGTTCTTAAAACATTTTAAATGCCATATTCTGAAGGTTTCAGAAAAATTTGTAGAATACCTATCTAACTGAAATATATCTCTATATATCTAGAAGACCTAACAATCATGACTACAAGCTTGACTATTATAGATGACTATCTATTAACCTATATTTCTTAATACATTATATTTTTAAATGAAGTGCACAATCACAATACCTTAAGCAAGAGCAGAATTATACATCAATATACCAAGATCCATACCAATGCAAATTATTCATTTCTATATCATATGCCTTTTTAAATGTAAACAAACATTTATAAATAATATTTGGGAATATGGGCATAGTTCTTTTCAATCTGCTTCCTGCTGTTTATTGGATGAAGTAATTTTGGGGAGGTGATGTTCACAGGGACCTTTTGAGGGGTCTTGGTCCATCAAACCATATTAGTCTGGAATTAAACCACAGGTTCTCATCTTCTGTGGAAACAAAAGCAGACTTTGTCTATTTTTTAACAAAAGCAACAAATTCTTAGACCCAAATTTTGAAGTCAAGAAACCTTTAAAACATATATGTTGGTTTAGCTTAGCAGTCCCCAGAATCAAATCAAAAAGCAGCCAAAAAATTCAAAGAAAACACAATAATATACATAATCCTGACTCTGTGTATTTTCCATTAGTATATGGCTTATCTTTCTTTACTCCTTTTAATCTATGACTGTCTATACTCTGTCTCTTTAAAGACTTTGTCTATATTTTAAAATGATTTACTTCTTTTTAAAACCCTCTATACTCTTTTTCTTCTCTCTCTCAAGCTTATGTACATTTATCCAACACTGTGACCCAGTTAGAGGTCTTTTCCATCTGAATTTGTCTTTATTGTGTATCTGTAATCTTTTTCTGACCAGGATTGTTTCTTAAAAAGCTAAGTGAGTGTGGCTAGGGCCAACACAGCCCTGCCTACTTGCTCTACTCAGTTCAACATGGCAGAAGTATGTTCACTGCCTTTGAGAACCATGCACATTGCCCCATTTTTAAAGCACACAGTGGGTCTATGTTGCCATTAAGCATGTTTGTAGCACTTGGCTCACAAAACACCATTTAAATGCTCCATAGCTGGACCTCCTGAAAGAGTCAGAGTTCATGCTAGCAGCACGGCCTAGGAAGCCACCATTTCAAAACTGTATGCTTTTTTTTTCTTTTGCTACTGTTGAATCAGGAAGAAGCTCTCTTAAAGGAGTTATAGCATGCTGCCAGCAAGTACAGCCCATCTGAAACAAACAAATAAACAAACTCTGACTAAACTTTGGTTTTTAGTGTCTAGAATTCCTTTCCAAGCCCTCTCAGGTTTTATGTTGATTTAACTAGCACACGTTGAAGTGCCAATTTGTTTTTGGAAGGCCACTTGTTTGTTTCCTGGCACCCAGACTTCAAAATAACCACATAGAAACTATATTAATTAAATCACTGCTTGTCCAATCACTATAGCATATTATAGCAAGCTCTTACATATTAAATTAACCAATTTTTAATATTATTTTATATTTTATATTACTATGAGGCTCATGGCCTACTGCCAAGGTTCCAGCTGGCAGCTCACGTCTTTCCCCTCTGGCGGCTACATGGTGTCTCACTGACTCCAGCTTTTTTCTCCCAGCATTCAGCAACACAGTGCTTTATTAACCAATGGTATTCACAGCATCCAGAGGGGAATCCCACATCAGGAGGAGAAGCAGTCGCAGCAGCAGCAGTGGTTTTGATCAGTTTACAACGTCTATATTTACCCAGGTTTTCACTTACGTCCAAAATCCACAATAACCAAGCAGAAGTGCTAATGACTAGAAGCTCGTGAATGACTTCTAAAGCTAGCTTTTGGGTATTTGTTCTCTTCTATTTGTTATTCATGTTTTATAATACCACTAATTTGGCAAATTATTTCAATAGTTTTTAAATTTGTCCAGGCTCCGAGTAATTAATTTCCTTTGAATTTTTCCTCTAAACCCACCACTGAACTATAAAACCATCTGAAGATGCCAGCATTTATATTTCACATGAATAATAAATTGTTTAAGATGATATTGTCTTCAATTTTAAAAGGGTGAGGCTCACTATAAAGAAAAGTGTCCTAACTGAACATGGCAGGTCAGTGTATCTTTGGAGATTTAACCATTTCTTTCCTGCTAAGACCAGAGGAATGATAGGCATCAATACAAACAACAAGGGGTGAAGTTTAGTAACCAACAGCTTCTTGAACATCAGATTTTAATTAATGTCCATTGTAGTCTAAACTATCTACTGTGAAAACATCACATGCTATTGGTATTGAAGATAAATAGGTACTAATTCATTTCCAAGGTATAAAATGGCCTATTTCTGAGCTTAATGTATACCTCACTGTGGTTCAGTGTTGCAGAGGTCAGTAAGTTGTTTCTTGGATGTCTGTGTCTTTTGTTCTAAAACCGTGTTACAATGTGTTACTATATTTTACCTTCTCTTTTGGTATCATTTTTGGTCTTTAGTGTCAATGACACCTTCCTTAACTTCAGTGTGTCCAGGCAGAACAATAGCAAAGACTCCTTTTGGCTTTGGCATCTTTATCTAGAAGTTAAAGACATATTTTGTTTTGGGTGAGCTGTCGCTCTTCTAAAGTGAATTTGAATTATTCTGTGGTTGTTTTTACTGTAGTCCTTGCTCCCTGTTAATTAATGTCAATTCCACTCATGTTCTATTTTTATGTTTTCTGACAATCTTACTTTCCAAAGTCATGGTGAAACTTTCTTTTAAAAAAATCATCTTAATGCATAAGTTGGTATTATGTAGAGAGAGGTGCATTACAGTTTTATTGAAACAATTTGGAGCTTAAAGTCACCAATTTTGTTTAGAAAATTGTTTGACATGATTGGATGCAAAACCAAAATTTGGGATGATGACCTTGAATATTATATTTTTAAGGGAAAATATCTTTGACTATACTTGAAATGTGGTTTTCCCCATCATATGAGACCTATTGCACTCATTCAGGTAATCACATTGTGATTGTTCCATGGGTATGTTCAGCTATTTTTTTTTTGAAAACTAGCCTAACTACAATACTCTTGAAAAGAGAACAAAATCTCTAGTTACTTCCTGGATAATTTGGAATCATGAGTTGAAAACGCCATGTCTAAGATGATGTGTCTAAACCATGTGACTCTCTCCTTGTCCTTGTCTTTAAATTTGTACTTGTTCACGTAACCACCGTTCAGATGCACAGGAGGCATCTCAAGAAAGAAGTGTGATTCTCATCTTTCTACTTTTTCCCACAAACCTTTGCTCTTTCAATCATTTCCCCACCATTTACTCTAGGCCCCACAATTCAAGACATACACCAGGGGAAAATTTTGTGGGTAAGTAAAGTTTTCCTGGGAATGAGAGGTTTTCCAAGACACTAGACTTTTTGCTAAAGTAGGAAAACTCTTAGGCAAACTGGGAAGAGCTGATCAGACTGGATGAATGATTTTTTTCTTTTATCCAAGGAATTAGTTATTTTTAAATTAATTAATGCTAATCCCATAGCAATATGAAAATCTAGAGAATCATAGAGTTATTTTTTAAATGATCAGTGAACCATGATTTAATATTTGTCTTTTTTGAAATCCTAAAGCCAAAAGTAGTGATATTGGAAAAACTGTGACTTCATTTATGAAATAGCAATCAACTGTTGTATCAGGAAGCAGATTGTGAACTGAAGTCATTTATATTGCTGAATTTCTTCAAAATTACTTGAAACTTTGTTTATACATAAATTTCCAATTCAGAAGACTACTCCCTATCAGGAGGCATGCTGGGGAAGTTCCTTCAGGGTCTCACTGGATTACCTGTTTTTTACATGTAGTTAAGTAGCATCATTAATGATAAAAAACTACTTTATTTTTTAAGTGATATATTTTGTTTTATGGTGACAGATATTAAATTTCCAATGACTAAAACTAAAAATGAAATAATTGACAAAAATTCATTCATTAATGAACAGTAATTAATTTCTAGACACCAGATTCTCCTTTACATAGTACAATATGTAGTATAAGCAGTGAATAAGATAGAATGTTTTCTGTATTGTTGGAAGAATTAATATGACTCAATCAGAAATATGAGATTATTAAGAAAAAAGATCTAAGAAAGATGTTGAGAATGATGGGTCAATGAAGAAATGTGAATAGGGGCAGGAGAGACTGAAGGGAAACATTCTTAAATTATGCTAGCCTTGCCTCTTTGTGAAAGTGTTGAAGAACAGAAATCCAAATAAAATGAGGGACTGAACCATGTAGTGGTCTCAGAGAGGAAGTTTCTGAGCAGAGACAAGATAAAAGTGAAGGCTTGCTTGGGTCCTAGTGGGCTGGTCAGTGGGATTTGGGAGATGACATAAAGATTGAGGCCAGGGATCCCAAGTGGATTAAATCATTGGAGGTCGTAGAGAGGAGTTTAGGCAAAATGGACGGACCTTAGGTACAATGTAATGATGTAATGTAAATAGGTAATCTTGACACTGGCTATGGTGTAGACAATAGACCAAAGTAGAAGGAAGTTGGTCTGGAAAGCTTATTGTTTGTCCAGGCATAATGTGACATTGGCCTGTCCTAGGATGGTAGAAGTGAAGGTCAAAAAGAGTAATAAGAAAGCCTTGACCAAAGGTGATCCAAAGAATATGAATATAAATATGAAGGCAATGATAAGTGTAATTCTTTGGCCTGAGGTTTTAGAGTGAATGGAGCTGCCATTTGCATCATAGCAGGAGGCTGGGTGAGGGGTGTATCTGAATGGGGCATGAGTTTAGTTGAGGGTGTGTTGAGTTGGAGATTCCTCTCAGATGTTCACGTGGAAATGTTGAACAGGTTGTTAACTAAACAGATCTGAAAATCTAGGAAAACACTGGTGTAATTTGGGGAGATATCTGTGAACAGATGACATTTGTAAATCATGAGATTTAGTGAGATGACCTTGGAATGGGAAGACGTGCATAGACTTTGAGAACTGAAGCTTGTCTTTAAGTCACTTACAGCAAATGGGTGTTAATAATAATTCCTTAATACGTGCTTTAAAACCTAACATAATCTGAACAGTAAGAGATGCATGATGGACACTGAGATGAGCCATCAAGTACCAGCTAAAGCATGAGGCAGTCAGGCTTGAAGTTTAAAGACAAAAATGATTCATACAAGATGATATGATCTCCTTTTGTAACAAATTGCCATGAGGTGAAATAAGATCAGAGTATTTGTTTTAAAATAATTTCCTCTAGTCTGTGATTATACTATAATTATATTATCTTCCCCTTTCCCTTTCTCCCTCCAAACCCTTCCATACACCCCTTCTTGAACTGTTTCAAATATATAGCCTCTTTTTCATTGTTGATATACGAATATATGTGTATATTTATGTATATTCCGAAATATGCCTTTCTGAGTCTGTATAATGTTACTTGTGTGTATGCATGCTCATGGCTGACCATTTGGTTATGGATAACTGCTTGCTGTGCTCCTCCCTGGGGAAGACTATTTCTCTATTTCTCAACATTCCTTGGTTGCTTATAGTTCTTTGTGTAGGGGTGAGGTTTCTTGAGTTTCCCTCCTTTTCCAAGGGCAATAAATAGCAAGAGTCTGTAATGTTTTAGGAGCTTCTTAGCCAGTTCTGGCTAACAACTCAAAAGAGGGCTCCCAATGCCTGGTGTTGACGTCTTTGCTAGACGATCTTGGAGGGAGCAATGTCAGTTTAAATGAGAAAATTTTACTTAAGCTGTAGATGTATATTTATACAAAACATGTATATTATACATTTTTAGATAGTTAATCGTATGATTCCTTATGACCTTTTCTGACACCCTTGCTGTTATCTCCTTCCTTCCTTCATTTTATCTCCCTCCCCTGACTAGAATGGCCCTTTTGCCCATTTCCCTGGTCCTATCACCAGTACCTTGCTATTCCACCCTCTCTATTGTTACCTCATTCCCCTGTCCCAGCCATGTCCCATTGCTTTACATTCCTGGTTTCTGCAGCTCCTCCAGGATATATGTTCACTTCTGAAGAGCTGTAGTTCAGGGCCTCTCATGAGAGAGAACATATGTTTGCCTTTCTGGATGTAGGTTGCCTAAGTCAATATGAAATGTTCTAGTTCCGTGTATTTGCCTGCAAAGTTTATGATTTTATTTTAAGAAACTCCTAAAGCAATACATATTATTGCCATCTGTTGCCTCCATAGAGGCGGAAGGTAATTTCCTATTGTTGAAGCCATCATATGCTTCAGACTCAGGGAGGCCATTGTGCTGGGATGTTTTTAAGGCATACAGTTGTTCTGATACAATTAAATTACATAGTCAAAGAGGGAAAGGGAAATAGTATATCATGCTTCAATTAATATCAAGAGTACTTTAATCATGCTGTGTTCTAGGCTGTAAGATAGTTGTAAGATAGGCTAATGTGTTGGTTGGTAATATGGATAGACAGATTCCTGAATTTCTGGAAGACTGTGTTGGAATTGGTACTGGCAAAGTGTCTGGAAGAGTGATCTATGAAAGAGAGTTGCCTTGTGAATTTGGACAAGGGACTTTCCATGAAAGAAATTGAGCCATTGGCTAAGCTGCTCAGTTTCAAATAGACAACTGTTGCTTTGGCAGCCAGCTGGAAAAATGAGGATCTGTCTAGATGGAACAAGAGCACAGGGCAGGGGGAAGAACCTGCTGCCAATGGTACATCTTGGGGCTGTGACAATAAGAGCTGCCACTAGAAATGTGGGCTCAAAGAACCCCGAAAGTACTGAGATATAGCACTAAATGGGGAATCTTTATCAACACACTTACCCTCTGGTAATGTTCAGTGGAGGGCCATCAATGAAGAATGAGGAAGAAAGAATATAAGAGCCAGAGGATAGATAAGGAACCATGAAATGTCTTCTGGATAGGATATGGCTACACCCATGAGCTCAGAGCCAGCTGTGATCACCTGCTCAAGACATGAACAGGATTAAGCTTAACAGAATTCTAGCAACATAGAAGGTGATTTCTAGGCTTTCTGAAGTGTTATTGGTAGTTGATAATTTCTGGGGAAGGGAGCATCCTCCTCTTTTTAAGGTATTCTCATTGGTAGGTTTCTCATGCTCTGGTAGATGGTCCCACAATCATGTACACATTAATAGCACCAATTGGATTTAGTGGGGTATCACAAAAGAAAAAGACAAAGGAGGCAAAGTGTATGAGGGACATGGGAAGTCGGAGGAGGGCAAGTGCGATAACATTTCATGTAATAAATATGTAAAATTTCAATAACTAATTAATTTATAAATAGAGTTATAACAAACTAATGCTATGCTTGGGCAGGGATTTATTTCTCGGTATCAAACGAAGCTATTTCTACACCTAAAGTGTGTAGTAGGACAACTATTTTCGAGCAGAATTAATTTTCTGCTTCTTATTCATCCTGTGAGAGTTCCAACCTTGCTGCTAAATGTCTGTGTCTAAGGCACACAGCTACCTGTTCTCAATGACATCTGTTCCTGGGGCTGCTCTGTTGTGCAGAAAATGTAAATGATCAAGGATGAGACGCAACCTCAGACTTCAGTGACAGAATTGTATGACTGAGGTTTACTTGTAATGACTCTTTCCTGCCAGCACAGCCTGCTACCTGCATTGTAGAAATGATGTTTGCAAACTTTCCCAGTGTGAGCCACTCTCCCTCTTGCTGCATAACTTTTTCATGGCCACTAAACATACCAGTCACTTATTAAAGCAGGGACAAATGTGTATCAATGAGTAAAGCTGTGTTATCTTAAATAATACCAGGATTGAATCAGAAATTTCCTCTGAAAGCCTGGAAGCATCAATTTCTAACATTCAAGGTTATGGGAATGGAGTTAATCCATTTAAAAATATTACAACAGTAACTTGAGTGGGATGCATAACTGAAAAATACAGTTATAAAGAACCATGCAAATAACTATTATTTTAAGCTTTTGTTTGACTTATTCTGTATATATCCACACCATTACTTTGTTTAAGATACAAAACAGCTTTTTTTTTTTTAAAACAGAAGCTAAGGTGTTTCCGACAGTTTCACTCACACGTATTGGTTCCTAATGTGCCACAGAGATAAGTCAGTAGCAGCTGGCATGGGGTGGCAGGTGAAGTTCGGGTTAGATACACAGCTGGACCTGAGATTGCCCCAGACCAGACAGTAAGCATTAGCTGCTCTTAAGTGGGCCATCTCTGTCAGAGTGGGCTGGAAGGGGCACATCTTCCAAGGAAGGTTACGTCAGGACAAATGGAGGGTAGGAACTATTTATATGAACAGAGCTGGAAGCTTCAAATAGCACCTGCTTCTGACTCTTCACGACAAGCACACACTGCCTTGAAGTTGGTCCTTTGGTGAGAACTCATCTCAGTTTACCTCAGCTGTGCTGGGCACCTTCTATCATGGAGACATTCTGCAAACCCCTCTAACCTGTTGCTTCTTTCTTTCAAATGCATTTCAGACCTTAGTGTATCTGTTCTCCCCTTCTTATCTCTCAAATTTTAACTGTTATCCTTCTTCTCTATGAAAATCTTTAACAGGATCTACACTTTCCTTTAGGTTATAACCTTTTCTGGCCTCAGCTACCCTTTTCCTTCTAGGCCCCTAGTTCTGAGGATGATACATCTTTTAAATCATTTATAAAAGAAGTACAAAAGCATGAGTAGAATTTATGCTTGTTGTGTACAATTGTGTAATTCCTCAGGGCTGAATAGTGTCCCTTCATTCATCTTCAGACAAGGTGACTCTGGAGGGGCAATAAGCTACAAAAAGTTATACGAAACTGCTAAGCCCTCAAAAATAGTAATTGCTACTTTATTTCCTTGACCAAATCAAATTCCTAATGTAATTCTCATGTTTTACCTTCTCCTAGTATCAGAATGTGAACATATTAGTAAGGCAGTTTAAAAATCCCCATAGTTGGATGGAAAAGCTGCTTTTGTGTGCATTCTTTCAGGTTTGTGCTGAAGCACCAAACTCTGAAGGTTTTCCTGTAGGAGATGAGGAGTGTTCTTCATCTATAGGGATGATCATCACTACCACAAGTAAAGGTCCAGTTGTTGTTTGTTTGAGGGACTATGTCTCCTAGGCTGCACATACAAATACTAACAATGAAGAATAGCAAACAGGTTCATACCTAGAAATATTTTCTTTTAATGAGTACATTTTGTTACAGACAATCTGTGGCTACTGAGGGAAGGAGAGTAAGTTTTCTCCAGGGACAAGCTCCCTGATAGATTATCTAATCCTAAATTCTCAGCCCTGTAAACGGAAACCATACCTTCCTTTCCTGGCTGCCCTGCCCCAAATATTCACAAAGAAGCTATATTAATTGCAACACTGTTTGGCCAATGGCTCAGGCATATTTCTAGCTAGCTCTTATACCTTAAATTAACCCATTTCTATTAATTTTGTATATCACCAAGAGGCTTTGACTTACCAATAAGGTTCTGGCATTTTTTTCTCCTTTAGCAGCTACATGGTATCTCTCTGATTCTACCTTCTTTCCTCCTATATTTCTAGTTGAATGTCCCGTCTTGCTATATTCTGCCCTGCCATAGGCCCAATCAGGTTCTTTATTAACCAACAGTAATAAAATAAGTTCACAGCATGCAGGGGGAATCCTACATCACAGCCCTAAGTGCATGTACTCACCAGCAGCAGTAAATATAATCAATAGGCTGTTTTTAATGTATTACATATACATCAATATAATTAAAGAAGAAGAGGTTATGAATTTGATAGGAAGTGGGGAGCATGGTAGGGGTTGGATGGAGTGGAAGAGGGAAATGACATAATTATATTTTAGTTAAATAAAAAGAAAGAAAAATAATTTAAGTCATTAGAACATTAAATAAATTGAGTTCATCTCAAGTACGTTGAAGCCTACTGTGTTTTGCAAAACTTAGTAGTAGCTAAGGCTACAAACACGAATGGCGTGATTTCCTGTGCTGGTATGTAGAACAAATACTTGAAAGGGGGAATTGCTAGGTGGTGAAAGTTGGGTGTCTGAAGTAGAGCAGTTTGATTTTAATTTCAGCTTCTAGAACTTAATACGGCATTAGCACTAGAAAGTTAGTTTCAATGGGCCTCATTTTCCCCCATGCAACCGTACTATCCACACCCCACAGGACTACTTTCTAGAGAGGTAATATGTAGGACACTGGGACAAGGAAGTGCCCAACTCTTAGTGAGCAATAAGGGTTTCCTGTTAGAATTATTACATGATTTTAGTGCATGCTCAAAGTGGCTTTCATACATTAGAAATCAACACATTGATGTATATGAAGACAAATAAAAATTTTGGTTAGAGTGTCACATCAAAATATGAAATTACAGGGCTGGAGTGAAAGCTCTGTTGTTAAATATAATCCCTGCTCTATCAGATGACCATAGTTAAATTCCTAATACCCAGGTGAAGAAACTCACAGCTGCCTGCAACTCCAGCTCCAGATGGTCTGTAAACCTCCTCTGGTTTTCCCAAACATATAACACATGCATGTACCTGCACAAACACACAAAAAGCACACATACACATACACACTCACACAAACAAATACTAATAAAACATAAAATCAAATGTCCTGAATGCTAGCAAATAATTTGAAACTCATGTCACCACTCAGCAATATGAGAGGCAGTTGTGTGCCACAAGAACATAGAGGGAACCAATCAATGGATGGGTGTTGGATCTTTGTTTGCCTCCTATGTATTAAAACATTGCATTTTTGATGTTTGGATATTTGGTTTGACAGTACTGAACTTTGGAAATTTATTCTGTAAGTTCTGGAACTTTTGCTAAGTGAAAAGTTGCAAAAACAGTGCAAATATCTCTTGTGTGACTTTCACTAATTATTGGCATTGTTACTCTGTATACATGTATGTATGTATGCATGCATGTATTTTTATGAATTATTTGAAATAAATTGGAGTCATTTTGCCCTATTATTCTAAACCCATCACTATTCCCTAGAGAAGAATAAAGACAGTATTCTAAGAACATTTTGACTATCAAATTGAGGAAGATAGAACACTGATACTGCCAATGTTTCCCCCACTAGGTTCCAATTTTAGTTGTCAGATATCTGTATTTCCTTGAATCAGAAACCATTCCTTAACGTTACTTGGCTTTTCTTCACCCCAATTTTTTGGATGAGTATAGGCCAGTTATTTTGTGAAATAAACTTCCATTTGGGTTTCTCTCTTTCCTATGCTCAGGCCAGGATCCCATGCCCATGACGTAAGCATCTCCTTGTGGTATGTATTCCTGTTTGTTTTGCTCTGTTCCCAGTGATGCTGAGTTTGATCTTGGTGTGGACAATTGTCTGTATTCTGTCAATTATGTTTTAAATAAATGCTGATTGGCCAGTAGTCAGTCAGGAAGTATAGGCGGAACAATCAGACAGGAAGTAGAGGCAGGTCAATGAGAACAGGAGAATTCTGGGAAGAGGATGCAGTCCTGATCCATCCACAGAATAAGCAAGATGTGACTTCCCTGCTGAAAAAGGTACTGAGCAATGTGGCTAATATAGACAAGAACAATGGGTTAATATATGTTATAAGAGTTATTACAAAGCCTGAGCTAGTGGGACAATCAGTTTATAATTAATGTAGACCTCTGTGTGATTTCTTTGGGACTTAATGACTGCCAGAGCCAGGCAGAACAGAAACACCAACCACTTGATCTCTTGATTAAGGTGATGTATTTGTAATGTTTCCACTAGAAAGCTGCTATTTTCCTTTTGTGATTAAATAAGCAATTTAGTGGAAGTTCACCTGGTGTGTCATTAAGGCGAAACACCACCTGCCAAAAAGATATATTTTATGCAATGGCAAGAATGATGGATCTAAGTCCAAGAAGACAAACAGAAAGTCATTTCCTTCTCACTCAGTGACTGAATGATGCATTAAAACACATTTCTGAGGGTTTGTGGAGGAAAAAGTTAAAGTGAACTATATTATGAAAACTTTATAATAGTGTTGAAGAAAGGTATAGATATATGTATATATACCTGTGTTGATGGCATCTGTTAGATTAGGTTAACATATTGAAATAGACCCAGGTCAAATGTATGATTTTAAAAGATATCCTCAAGAAGGCATCGACAACTGTAAGTGCCTTAGGAAGCTAAACTGAATTTTATCAGAGAATTAAGGTAAATATGTGATGGGATGGCTTCTCATTTTGAAATGTAACCAGGAGTTTAGATTCCAGACCAGGTTTTCAGAGAACCAAATGTGGACATTCTTATTAGATGGCTTAGAGGTAAGTTCTAGACTGGGCTTTCAGGGAACCTGCATGTGAAGATTCTTAACTAAATGACTTAGAGGTAAGTTTTAGAAGAGACTTTCAGAGAATACACTGTGACCATTATGAATAAAATGAATTAGAGATAATGCAAGTTAAACCTGAGGCTCCCAAAGTTATATGACGTCACCAAGGCTTCATTCAATAGAAAGTCCTTTAAAATATGGTTGTTTGTAACATGTATGGTTATCATGAATGTGAATATCTTTTTTTAATCACATAGTGATTCATGGGTTGCCTTATGAAAAATTACTTAGACTCATCTCAATTATAAATACTATGCATGCAAATCAATTTTAGAAAGACATGTGTTTTGGATTGGCTGACATTCCTGGTGATAACAAACGGCTGCTTGAGTGTAATATCATAGAGTACTAGAGCAGATAAATAAAAATTAAAATCAAAATGCTTCCTCTAAATAAGGACACTTTAAAAATAAAACCTGTAAGAAAAAAATTACAGAAGAGACACCCAAACTTCCCAAACTAAAACTACAAAATTAAAAACCAGAGAATCACAGGTAGCACCAATTCATAGTTCAATAACTATTTCAAATGTTTTTATTTTTTATATTACCTTCTCTATACATGATATAATGATTGAACATATGAAAAGTTGGTGAAAATGTCAGGAAAGGAGGAGGTTGAAGATATTTCAAGGAGCTGTGTGCAAATGAGACATAATTTAGTCACTCTGGGTAAAAGTACATAGACTGACTATATAAACGAACTGCTAGACAGACAGATAGAGATAGTCATTCAGATCCATCAGATCAAACACATCGATCACACACATGCATACTCACACAGATAGACATAAGCACATACAGACTAGAGTTTCTCCACATGTGGGCTCTAAGAAGGTAGGCATACAGGCCTACAGACAGACATACACAGGCAGACTGATAAAGGCAAAGGCCACGGACCTCAGGACCACATTTATATAAAATTCAAATAAAAGTTGCCGTCTATCAAAACAGTTTTTGCAGCAGATTACATCATTGTTTATTTGGGGGGTGCAGACATCCGGTGTTAGCTGTAATTTAACTGACATACTGGATATCCATATTAGCAGCATTCTGTCTAGACACAAATCGGCTTGTACAGCCCTCTGTTTCTTCTAACACCCTTGTCTAAATATTGTATAAGGATGATCTCCTAGCAGTGGTACACCAGGGCTTTCCAGCAGCTATTCTTAAGACCAAGTGATTGACATTTGAGAAAATGGATGTCTGATTACTGAATAATTGACAGATGTCACTGGGGGAGAAGTATTAGAATGTGTAAATGCAGCCAAGGGTGGATGCATTTCATCCGTTTATATTTATGTGATTTTGAGGTATATTATTGAACTGTGGAGTCATTGAAAGAGATACTGAAATAAATTTAACCATAGGTTGAAGGTCAGGCATCTAGAGAATGGACAATTAATTTAGTGTGATTACCAGAAGACACTTGAGAGAGGAATGTTAACAGGACAAAAGGAATAAGATTTGTGATGTGACATTTTCCCATTGGGCTAAAAATGACTACAGATGGGTTAGATTTCCTGGAATCGGATGGGAGAATCAGTTCATAAACTTTTCACACTCTTCTGGGTTTTAGTTGGATAATGGAAACTGAGTTCTTAAGGAACTCGAGTCCAAGAGTTTCTTCTTAAGAACTTTTCTTGGAGTTTTGGCTACTGGTGGATACTGGGATGCATACAAGGCACCCAGTGTACTTGCTTTCATAGAACTTCTTGCACATGAAGATAAGATTAAAAGCAAGTGGTAACTCTAGATAGTTTATGCCAAGACATGAGTGGATGGTGCAGATGGTGGTAGACAAGCTCAGAGGGAAAGCAGATATTTACTGACGAGAGAGATTGTGGCATTTCCAACTTTACTCCCTGCCACTCTCATCTTGGTTCCAATTTTCTTTTTTAACTATCCAAATTTTTTGGTGTTACTTGTTATTCTGCCTGGAGACAGAGATACCTTAGGATATTTATTAGGATCCAGCTCATTCTCAAGTCTTAAATCAATCACTTATCAACAGGTGTCTAATCATGATGGTGAGGAACTATTAACCATTTTACATTGTTCTGTGCACTGTAATGTTAGTTACTGATTTTTGCATATTAATTTATTTTCAAATTTATTCTTTTTCTTGGTCCACATTGTTGTTGGGGCTTCTGTCCTGCCCAGTTTCTGCAATCGTTAAGTCCCAAAGAAATCACAGAGGTCTACATTAGTTATAAACTGATTGGCCCATTAGCTCACGCTTCTTATTAACTCGTATAACTTATATTAAGCCATTATTCTTGTCTATGGTAGCCACATGGCTAGGTACCTTATTCAACGAGGCAGTCATATCTTACTTCTTCTGTGGCTGGGTCACAACTGTGGACCAAGCTTTCCTCTTCCCAGAATTCTCCTGTTCTTGTCACCCTGCCTCTACTTTCTGCCTGGTTGTCCTGCCTATACTTCCTGCCTGGCTACTGGACAATCAGCATTTTATTAAAATACAAGTGACAGGGTATAGACCATTGTTCCACAGCACCAGATTACTCTCCCCCTTTGGTCATCATTTTATGTTTAGAGCCTTACCCAACAAAAGTATGTGAGCTGAAATAAAATGACAATTACTCATCAGACAACAAGAATTAGATCCTGTGGCATGAGTAGCCTCTGGATAAACTTATGAAAGCAGGGGAGAATATCTGAGCATGGAGAAACAGTGGATGCAGCAGGAAAGGGGAGTGAGATAGTGTGTGTTACTCTTAGAAGACAGAGAGGACCAGCTTCTCTGAAACTGAAGGCTTGGGTTGGGAAATGGCTGTTCAGAACATAAGATAGGAAGTGCCAGCCAAAATGTAGTGGGCTTTGAAACTAAGCCTAATTAGGCAGTTAGGACTTTACCCTGCATCTGGCCAACTGGGAGTCACTAAAATTTGATGGAAATTGTAAATTAGAAAGCTTAACCTTATGTGTCCTTTGGCATTGAGTAAACCAACCTGCTCCAGCTCCCTAGTAGTTAAGGGTTCTGTGGAGATTTCTTTCTAGACAATGCTAGCAAGAGCATTAGCTGAAATCATGTTGCTGTGGGGGAAGAGACAGAAATACTTCAGCTAGATGTGCCCTCAAGCCCTGAAGAAAAAGGAAGTAGATGGTGGACTTTGAAAACCCAGGAATGTAGCTTCCTTTGAAAGTGAAGCTTGAACTCTCAGTATTAGAGTCTAGACAGGTTGTTAGTTAATTTATTGTTTTTCAGGATATTTTTTTTATTAAAAATTTCCACCTCCTCCCCTCCTCCCATTTCCCTC